>JAOWBN010187508.1:0-28343 GCA_028565015.1 Pinguicula moranensis | reverse complement strand
ATCTGTGAAACATGATCACGCATTAATCCACATGCTAGTCAATTTAGTCATCTAGTTGTTCCCTTGCTAATGACTTTGAAGACTAGGGGCTGATTTAGAGTTTGATAAAATTATGGAGTTTCACAATTTGAGTCCCACCGATCCAAATGATCCATAATATAAATATCTAAAACTCAAGGAATAAAATGATTTTAGTCATCCAGTATACATGAAACTAACAAGAGCCCAATGCTCTAGGTCACATACCTAACAAAAACTTGGGTGTTGCACAAGAGGATACTTATGTTCTAGAGATGACAAAGGACTATCTATCTCAAAATAGTCGGAAGATTGTATGGGTAACTAGGGGCTGGAGAAGGTCATGATGATTATCATGGATAATGCCACGAACAATGATTCAGCCTTGTCCGACTTCACGAGATGACCGATTGAGCACTTCAGCTCTACAGATGGTGCCATCATGATGGACCACAAAAACTTGCAGGTGACTTGTTTTGCAATCATGCTTTTGTTAATGATTAACATGCCACAGGTTAAATGCAGTGCCCATATACTTAATTTGGTTGTTAAAGAGGGGCTTGAAGATATTAGTCCGTTTGTGGACAAGATGAGAGCACTGGTGAAGTATGTTTTTTTTTTTGATAAGCCAAATTTCATTGAACAAAAATTATTTACAGAAAAGTTTCAACCCAAGAGCACAGTCCGCTCTTTTCTCAACAACCAAACAACCAAAACAACACAGAAGATATCATAATATACATCAGTGATCTATACTCCTCTGCTAAGCGGGCTACCCGTATCTATTATTTTATTGCTTGCCAAGTTCATAGCTATCAACTTATCATCCTCTGATGGTACACAGCTCACCTATGACGTTTAGATACAGGTTGCAGGTGTCTTTACTGTCAACTTATCAACCCATGGTCGTACCTATTATTTTGTTGCTTGCCCAGGTTCATTGCTGTCAACACAGCTTACCTATGACTTTAGAGTACAACAATGGATTGGTGCACAGCTCTGCCTACGTGCCTGAAAGCTTCTAGAGATTGAGAGTAATGTAATCCATGTATCTTGTGTTATTGTAGGATGTTTTGTCTACTATGTTCTAGTGGGATGTGTTATGTCCCAGCATACCCCTTCTGGCCACATTCCGAGCCTGCTGTGCTGCTTTGCTCCCTCATGAGGACCTATGTGCACCTGTACCTCTCAAAATCTAACAAGATAATATCATCCAGTACAAAGTATTACATCTTCTAATCAAGTTTTAATGAGAGTACCTTATACTGACAGTCATTGAGAATCAAATCCAGTTACCTGTCTCTGAATTATGTCCATAATCCATCCTTTCCCATCTTACCATCATCTATTTCTGCGGATATGGCATATGGCAAGAAATCATTGGTTGTCTATACCAACAAATAGTCAGGGGTCTGCATGCAGACACTCAGCAGCTCAGTCTGAAACGTAGCAGATATATAGAATAGTAGAAAAGGAGTAAAGTAGAGTGGAATAAGTGATAAATATCTCTCCTATTTTGCAATGACATAAACTGCAATGAGACAAATAGAACCAGAGAATTATGGAAAGGTTATCGTTGAGATGATTGCACACCAGAATCATGAATGCAACATAAAGATCAAGCTATCTTACTGCCTAACAATATTTCAGCATACCTCAGATACTTATATACAATTAGAAATCCATCTAAGCGACTTCTGATTTTAAGACAAAGAACAGAAAGTGATTACTGCAATCCATACCAAATACCAGACAAGAGAAAATCAAAAACTCATACAGATGGTAGGGTGTAGTAACCTGTCATTGAGACTGTAGGGAAAGGAAGCCTTCCTCACAGCTTTCACCCATAACCAAGTATCTCTTTGTATGGTGTGGAAAGTAACTGAGTGAGGCCAAGAATTTGCTTGAAAGTGAGATGCATTCCTGTGTAACCAGATCCTCCATACTGTAGCCTGCCAAATTGAGATCCAGACCTCCCTGTTTATCCTATTCGGTCTTCTTTGTTCAAAAGTGTCCAGGTTTGGCATCCGGGAGTCTACCTGGAAGTCATTGTAGGAGAGCCAATTCTTTAATAACTACCATACCTGCAAGCTATATGCACACTCATGAAACAGATGAGTGACAGATTCCTCCTGAAACTTGCACACTGAGCAACTCATCTCATGCTCACTCTGAGTTATGTGTCTCACCTTCAGTACAGCTTTTACTGGAATTGCATTCTGAAGCAGTTTCCAAGTGAAGAATTTAATCTTGCTGGGGGTGAATATGTTCCATACTTTTTCCAGTATGGTTGCTTCCTCTCGAGTGTACAGTGGTGATCTTAATAGCATCATCTGATTGTAAGCCTCTTTTACAGTGTATGAGCCATCCACAGAGTTGTTAAATTTAATTGTGTCCTTACTAAATTCATCTAGAGAAGTGTTCACCAGACAGTGCATCAGCTCCTGTAAATCCTCCTCCTCAAAGCTTCTTAGTGATCTTCTCCATTCCAGTACCCATTTCCACTGATTTGTATCCCAATACCCCATATCAGAGACTAAGGCCTCTTTATTGCTCGATGCTCTGTACAATGTTGGGAATCTTTGAGTAGGAGCAGAGTTTTCCAACCAGCTATCAGTCCAGAATCTTATCTGCTGCCCATTTCCAAGTCTGTATCTAATTTGCTGAGAAAACCATTCACACCCCGCAATCTGCTGTATATTATGCCACCAATCAGAAGCATAGTTCTGTCCCCTTCTTCTTTGATAAGGTGTCATAGATGAAGCCAGAGGAACAGAGTGAAAAGCCTGGAATGATCCTACCAAGAGTGATGAGCCAAATCTGTACCTGGATTTTATGATATCCATTGCTACACTTTGCTCACCACTTAGTATTCTTGCACACCACTTGCCCAACATAGCTTGATTAAACAGTGATAAGTCTCTTATGCCTAAGCCACCATCACACTTCGGAGATGCCATTTTTTCCCACTTGATCCAGCTGATACTTCTACCAACCTTCCTCACTTTCCAAAAAAACTTTCTCTGTATAGTGATTAATTTGTTGATGATGGAAGGAGGAGCTTTTAGAAATCCAAAGAAATGTGAAGGTAATGCAGCTAAGACCGAGTTTAGCAGACTTAATTTACCCCCTGCTGAGATATAGGATACATCCCAGTCCTGTAACTTGTTCTGAAACTTTCTTAGAATAGGTTTCCAAGTTTCTTGTTTCCTTGAAAGGGAACCCACTGGAAGTCCTAGGTAGGAGAACGGCAAGTTCCCCAACAGGCAGCCAGTGTAACTAGCCATCTCCCCAGCTACATTGCTGTCCACATTCACTCCAAACAAATTGCTTTTGCCAAAATTCACTCTGAGCCCAGATGTTAATTCAAAAAGCTGAAGAATTCCTTTGAGAGTCCGAATGTTGTCCCATGATGCTTGTCCAAATATCAATGTATCATCGGCAAACTGTAAATGAGTAATCAGTATGTTGTCTTTGCCTATCTGAAGGCCCTTCCATAACCCCAGGGAAGAGGCTGTAGAGATCATGTTGCTTAAGCCCTCTACAACTATTAGGTAGAGTAGGGGGGGATAAGGGGTCTCCCTGCCTCAGGCCTCTGGTAGGATAAAATTCAGGTGTTGGGCTGCCGTTGATAAGCACTAAAGTAGAGGCTGTCCTCCACAGCTCAGAGATCCAGCCGATCCAAACATTAGGAAACTCCATTTTTGTCATAACAGCCTGAAGATAACTCCAATTAACCATGTCAAAGGCCTTTTCAAAGTCCACTTTGAAGATAATGGCATTTGAATGCAGCTTCCTAGTTTCATCAATCACTTCATTGGCAATCATTACCCCATCTAGTAACTTTCTACCCCTAAGGAAAGCCATTTGGTTTGGAGAAATTAGTTCAGATAGTACTGAGCTAAGCCTTGAGGATAGTACCTTCGATATGATCTTTGCCATTACCCCAATCAATGTAATGGGTCTATAATCCTGCACATAAAGAGGTGAATCAACCTTGGCTAGAAGTGTTATATGGGCTGCATTTGAACCTTTGACCAGTCTACCATTTCTATAGAATTCACCCATGAGATCTAGGATATCTGTCTTCATCACATATAGAAACTGTTTGATGAATTTGAAGTTAAACCCATCTGGCCCCGGGCTCTTAGAGCTGCCACAAGCTGCTATGGACTGTAGTACCTCCTCTTCAGAGAAAGGAGAAAGCAAATATCTCTTACCGGAAGCAGCCAATTGTTTAAATATCATATTGGAAATTTGGGGTCTGTTCACAACTGGTTCCAAGAAACGATTTGCAAAGTGATTAAAGAAGCACTGCTTCACTAGATTAGGATCCTCCAGCCATCTATCACCATCCCATATACCATGAATTGAATGCCTCCTTCTATTTCTATTAATCCATATGTGAAAAAAAGCTGAGTTCGAGTCACCCTGAGCAATCCACTGAATTCTGGATTTCTGATCAGAGAGACTGTTCAGAGATCTGGATATCTTGTCAAGCTCCTCATTGAGTAGGGATATGTGGTTGGCAGAGGCCTCATCCATAGGATTAATACTATCTTCTTCAATATAAGATTCTTGTTGAGCAATGGAAGATAATAATTCTTTTCTCAGAGCATGCAGGTTCCTTGGAGCTACATGGTTCCATTCCTTGATGTTGGCTTTCAGTAATTGTAGTTTTTTCTTGAGTCTGTAAGAGGCGAATCCAGATACCACATAACCAGACCACCAGTTTTCTATGAGCCGTTTGTAGTTGTCATCTTCCAGCCAGACATCTAGGACTCTTTGTGGCTTTGGTCCCCAATCCTGCACTCTTTAGGTCAAGCTGACCGGGCAATGATCAGATTCCTCTCTAGCAAGACCTGTCTGTATCCAGTCAGCTTCACACCCATCCAACCACAACTCATTAACTAGAAATCTATCCAGCCTACTGCTTTTAATGATTTGAGGTACCAAGTGAATCTTCTTTTTTCCAACTTGAGATCCTTCAACTGCAGATCCTCAATAAACAATCTGAAAGCTTTTTTCTCTTGTCTATTAGGTCTTAGAGTCGTACCTTTGCGTTCACAGCTATGAATAATAGCATTGAAATCCCCCATAACGCACCATTTTTGCTCTTCCCTCCCCTTATGCAGATCTCTCAACTCTTGCCATTGCTGAATTTTGCTAGGGAGATCACATGGGCCATAAACATTGAGCATATTAGATAATATTGTGTCCTTTCCCCAGCAACCCGAAATTCCCAGAACTCCAGTTGCTGAATAAAAGTCCACTTTTTGAAAGATATCTCTGTTCCACATGCAGAGTAAACCACCTGATTGTCCTATAGCTCCTACATAGATCCAATCAAAATCTGCATTGTACCAAAGCTTCTCACAAAATTTTCTGTCAATTACTGCAAGCTTTGTCTCCTGTATACTGATAAAATCTGGTTTTTCTACTAGAATAAGGCCACACACATGCTTCCTTCTGCCTGGGCTTCCCAAGCCTCTAACATTGTAAGTAATAATCTTCATTCAGACTTCGAGTATTCTTCTATGCAGAGCCCGCTCTCAGAGGTATGTTGAAGCTGCTGTTTATTATTCATCCTCAAAAGCTGACTATTAATCTCCTCAGTATGAGATCCATAAGAGAGACCCAGTTTCTGACCAAGATCCAAGATCTGGTTAACCTCGGTTCGGAGACTTTCTTCTGTTAAATCCTGTCTGCCTCTGAGAAGTTGCAGGCTACCTATCCATTGCTCCAATTTGGCTTGTGCTTTGTCAACTTCTAGGTCATGACATCGCCTCGTCTGACTGCGAGTCTTAGGACACCTTGTGAAAGGTTTAGAGGATGGAGAATTTATTGTTTTGGTCCTTCTGCCAGCAGTAAGTAAGGGAGGGAATTCTATGAAGTCACCCAGTATGTCTGGTGGTAACACAGGTTGCTCATTGTGCTGCTGCTCCATAATACTTGAGTCCTTCTCTGCAGTCGTTGGATAAGATACCAGAAGTGGTAGAGCCAATAATGAAAGATTATCCTCTTCCATGTTGCCTGCTTTATTGTTCCCAGCCAGTGGAATAGAAATAAAAGGATTGTTCTCAGATTTTGCAGTAGTTACTAGGGATAGTGATTTTTCACACATAGTGAGAGAAGCAGAGGTGTTCTGTTCAATGTCCGGCTGGTTATCAATCGTATACATGTGATCCATCTCCTCAGATGATAGAGATTCCCCCATATTGCCACAGTCTGAGGACCGAGAGGAAGAGGAGTGAGTAGTAGTCAAGTTAGAAGCATCCACCTGCTCAGTATCAAATCTGCTTGGCATAATCTCTGTTATGTACACCAACCTAGTTTTTCCCTTGAATTCCAACTCAAGTGTAGCGGGTAGCTTATGGTTCCATTTTGTTTCTAGCAAGAGTTGACCAGCTTCCAAGTAGACATGATTTTTGGTGCACGTATCAATTTCAAGAACACTCCCCAGTTTAGCACCAATTTGTTCCCAGACATCATCCTGCCAGTAAGCAATGGGGACACCAAAGATCTTGACCCAACGCCTATTTTTGCAAGAAGTTTGCAAATCATGTGTCCAAGGAGACATTGAGTGAACCCAGTTTTTTAGCCACTCGCTATCATGTTCCATAAGTGTGTCAAGATCAGTACCTTTATCCTCCCACAGAAGGTAGGTATTTGCATTAATCTGACTTGCTGTGATATTGAGGTATCCTGCCATTTTCAGAGCCATCTTAAGTCTGTAGCCATTGACCTGAGGAAGGAGAGCTGCTACATATCCTTTGCTAAACCATAATACTTCCTTACTTTTCCCTGTGAAGGACAGAATCTGTTTAGTTTCATGTTTCTTAACTTCTCTCCACTGGACCTTAGTCCTCCCTCTGTTTCCAGTTATGTTACTAGTGCTAGGAACATTCGGTATTTGAGGGGAGAAACTCAGGTTATGGGCTCCCGACATGCTAGTAGATGCCCCTTCATAAGAAGTGGGCGGTTGAGTTTTGAAAGAGTGTAAGGCCTGTAGCTTGTAAGTATGCCTCAGAAAGGATTCTGGCTTCTTGTGCCATGTTTTTGCAAACCTGGCAATATTGGCATGGAGCTTCCGTGAACCCCACCATATGCTATTCAGCTTGGTTAAGAGACCATCCACATTACCTTTTGTGTTATATTCCACAAATCCAAAGGCCTGACCCCAAAGATTAACCTTTCGAGCAATCTGAAAGGATTTAACCACACCCTGTTTACGCAGGACACTTAGCAGTCTATCATGAGTTTCCCAATTGGGAAAATTTGCAATATAGAAGGTGAGCTGTTGGTCCGACCCAGCACTTGCAGAAGAATAAAACGAATAAGGCGTCTTCATTGAGGCACGTTGATCCTCCGTACTGACCAGAGGATTTTTGCCTGCTTTAACAGCTGCTCTATGCTGCTTCTTTAGATGGAATTTTGGTATGCTCCACCCCTGACTATTCATCATCGACTAACGAACCAGTGTATAAAGAAACTCTCAACAGAAGCTTTCCAGTATATCACAACTACCGGATCTAGACTTACCAGATTAGCGACCTTCACTCGATAAAGACAGGGCTAACCATCTGTGTTACAAGAGACAAACGCAGGCTACCAGAAAACTATAGTCCCCGGGCGCTTAGGGCCTTCCCGGGGCAATGGGAGATGATAAGCTAGGCGTGAACCAGACTAATCAGTGAAGTTCGAAGATCGGCAAAGTAGAGAAACGATGGAGGGTTTACTGTTCATACTGTTCATTCGAGACCCCTTGTACGGAGAGCATTAAAAAGAGGATTACACCTATCGCTGTGTTGCCGCACTTTTTCAAATTAAAGCTTTAAAGTCAAATGTAAAAGATAAAGACTAAGTGTATTTATCAACAACCACGATTTGCATGGCATAAGTAAGTGATATGCCAAAATAAGTGAGAGTCATGCCATGACGCACATATCATACTGTGTGTATTACAGAATGATCATTGTGAACATGACAAAAGAATCCCTTAATTGTCATTGTGTGATCACATGGACATATGCTTGTCCACTTAGATGTTTCTCTTTGACTTAGAACTAGCCTTGAAGTTAAGGTTTGATGATGCTACTTTGGTATGTCATCCAAGGATTATGATTCATATAGTCTAGCATACCATGCTAGAAAAGCAATTGAGTCGATACTGATGGTCACTAGTGTCTAAGGAACAATATGTCTAACTTCACCATATTTGTCATGGCGGTTACATTAAGTATATATTCAAATATTGTATAACTTAAAAGAATATGTAGCTATCGTTGATGTGAAGAGGATTTGGGGTATCGTCGTTTTGAAAGTGTCATGTTAGTTAGATGATGACTTAATATGACACTACTAGTTACTTTACGGTTGCACGACTCATTTCTCGTATGAAGCGCCAGGAGATTTTGAAAACTGTATTTTGTAATACGGCTTATGTAGCCGAGTGGGAGCTGTTAGACAAAATATATATGTTATATATCTAATTGAATTAATCATGGTAATTGATTTGTTTATTACCTAATATTAAGAATTGTAATTAGAGTAGAATTCTACTACCTTAATTATTTGTTAATTACCTAATATTGAGAGTCCTTATTATGGTAGGATGCTGCCACCATAATTAGGATTGAACTCCAATTCCTCCATATAAATAGGGCATTCAGTACGCTTATTTGCTACACCATTATTCATATTCTCATGTGCTGAAACCGAGAAACATATATACAGTTTCTCTCGCATTGCTGTCTTATCATCTGTGAAGGCGGAGATCTGAGTTCGTGGATTAAGTAAACTCTTGTTCGTGATATAATCAACCGAAACAGTATTCTCTACACTTCCGCATTAAGGTACAAATTTATTGTTGTATTTATTCATTATTAGATCCGTTCTAATTAGAACTACAGGATCAAGGGACAAAAGAATTTGAATAAATAAAGTGGGGGAGCATAGATCGAACACTCCTAATAGCTCAAAAATAAGAAAAGTTGTGAAAAACAATTTCCGAATACTTCTAATATACACTATCATTTATTTTAAAAATCATATTCTTGTGCATAAAACTTTTATATAACCATAATGTTTGCAACATGAATGAAAAAAAAAACCACTGAAAATAATGCAAGCATTTCATGTGTGATCGATCACCCGCACAAGACCAACACTTTTAGATAAAAAGAGTCTAATGAACTTACGCATGATGTGATCAAACTCAATAAGATTTGATCTTGAGACCACGGCAACGCAACCTATAGAATTGGCGAAGCTGCAAACATGGCATTGGAATACTGCTAGGAAAATGAACTTCAGAGGCACGGTTCTTGGAGATTGGTTTAGGCTTCCGTGGTTATGCTGTGCAATCTTGTTAAGATGATGATGAGGGATAGCTAGCTTCTGCTAGCGAGCGCAGTAGCCTCAAGTTGTAGAGCAGGTCTGAGTGCAACAGTGTACTAGCTGTTATTTAACATATCAAGCTGAGCCACTTGGTTTTTTTTTTTTAAATGAAAATTTAACTAAGAGTTATTTTTTTTGATCAGTAGTTGAATCAAGGACTACTTGGTGGGCCATTATTTCTGTCCAACCAACTCACTTAGGTATCCGACAGGCCCAATTAGGCCCATCGACTAATCCCGGTGTCTTTGTCTGTGTTTCCCAGCGGGGATTCGAACCCAGACCTCTTGGTAAACCAGGAGTCTGGAGCACATAGCTAGCGCTGGACTGTGAAGTACTTGACACCGTACGCGCCTTTTTCATTCAATTTTTCACCATTTGGAGTAGAGAATGGAGCATCAATTGCCTGCAATATCTGACCCGTATCGAATCTGAAGCTTCTGGAGCTCCTGCCAAGGCCTGTCTGGAGCCTGCACTTCAAGTTTCAACCACTGGTTTACTTGTCTGCTGGCTCTCAACTATAGTAAAACTGTTTCCTAAAGAACTGGTTTTTGCCTTCCAGATGCTGAATCCTGCAGGATCGAGATGACTGTCGAGAGTAGCTGCTTTCTAATAACCAAAGGAGCCCCGGAAGAAAGAAGACGACTATTTTCAGCATTATGGTGGAGCCTTTAGAAGGAAACATAACCTTTCAGAGGTCTTTCTGGTCTGGATGCCACTGGAGGAGGATGTATTCAAATCCATGACTTCAGGGATCTGCATAACAGTTACAAACTTTTGTGTAAGAGATACCTCAGAAAGTTTGAGAAGTAAAAAGAAATGAGTTATGCTCACCCTAGGAATGGAGCAACCATGTAGAGCTTGAGGCCAGTGACTCTACGAGAATCGAGATATAACGTCATCATTTGCAGGTTGAAGTTCATCAATCCTCTGCTAAGCAATTTTCTGAAACATAACCATACAAACATTCCTTAGTACTCATAACCAATCTTTCCATTTATCTGACTCTGCTTATCCAGAAAAAACATTGCAGGAAACTAAGAAGAAAGGATAAAAAGGAAATATTTGTTTAGCAACTGCAAGATAAAACATATGGCTCTTCAGAACAACAATTACATACACTTATTTCCTCTTGGAAAATCGAAAGCTTGAACCCATGGCAAAAGGCAAGTAAATATGCGTGAAATTTAAAACCAACTAGTTAAACCCAAACGATTGCAATGCAATAAAACAAAAAATCCTAGCCAACTGAGATAACCAACAACTGTTAAACTCCCAGCAACTTCAGAGCTTCAATGATTTCGAAATTTTAACCATGGGATTCAAAAGGCATGATTCGAAATTTTTGGAAACCCTAAAATCCGAACCAAACTCGAAATCAAAACTCATAATACGTGTAATTCGTGTTCTTGAGCCAAGAGATAGCAAACCTACCTCAATTCCGGCGATTTGGTACGAACCCGTGAGATTCGAGCAGCTCTGACCGTGGAAGTTCCGGCCGACGAAACCTCTACCAAGAACACTCCTTGGCGCACTGAAAGAGGCTGCTAGATCACGGAAGCTCCGACCTCAATTCCGGCGATTTGGACGTCGGCGCAGAAAGTCGGAATCAAGAACGGAGTTCTTCCCCGAAGCCTGAGAAGAGAGAAACGAATTTCTCAAAAATCTGAGTTGCGTCGAAGAAGAGAGAGTCAGAGAAATTTGATGGTAAAATTGACTTTTCCCCCAGGAAAAAGATTGCCCAGTCATGCAACCGCGCGTGCAGTATTCTCGGGGGCAGTGGGATTATTTTAGAATGTACAAGGGGGTAAAGTGGCTCTTTCTAAAGTACAGGGGTGTAAACTGGCTAATAGACATAGTACAGGGGGCTAATGGCCTTTTGCTCTTCTACTTTTGATTCAGTTTTAAATTGTATTTTTTATATAAAAAAAATGTTATTTCAACAATATTTCTATTAAGATATTTTAGACAACTTATAATGATTGTCTCTAATAGATAATTTGAAGAAAAAAAATGCACCTTGACATTAGGGTATTGAAACAAAATTGTCATTAACTTCATAGGTGAAAGTGAATATAAGTAAATATTGTACTTACAGTCTGTTTTGTTAAAAAATATATATATTTTTTATTTTTTTAAAAATTATTTTAATATCAGTATTAATTTAAAAAATTATTAAAAAACTATCGAAAACAAATGAGAAATATAGGTATGTTAGAACTGAAAAAATTCAACATATATTCCATGGGTTAGTGATTTACAATTAACACTATTGAATATCAAACAATCCACTAAGATTTGAATCTCAAAATTACCAATTTTTTGCTTTTGATTTTTTAAAACAAAAGCTGAGAGAGCTGATCACAGGATTCGAACATCTTCAAATAGTTAAAAAAACCTAACTTTCAACCAACAGAAATATATATTATTTACGTTTTAATTCAAATACAAATTTATCTAATGGGGACCAAATTGAAAAAATAAAAAAAATTACATATAAATTTATTTTTTTAAATACTTGAAGGACCATGGTCCCCCTGCCTCCACCTCTACCTCGACCTCAAATTTTCCATGGCATGGAAACGATGCAGCAACAAAAACAAGATCCGACTTTTGCAACACCAATTCCGAACATTTTGTGTGTATTTATTTCTTGATTATCTCGCCGCTGGTTCGGAACCCATGAAGGATTGTGAAGGAGATGAGTGATTTTCGTGTCCAAATACATTTTTTCTTTATGGGTATATCAGTGGCATAACCTGTAAATATGGGTAAAATGCCGAGGGCTGTGGGCAATTTATACTCGGGATTAAATTTAGATAATGCAATACCCTAGCTTTTCGTGCGGATTGAAAATCCGAGTAATATGTGAATAATAACGGGTCGAGGGATTGCGATCCCTCAAATCAGAAATAGAAACAAGGGCTACCAAACACGTTGTGAGTCTAGATTACTGCCGAAACCATCCGTTTATTCTCCGTTAATTAGTCTATCAAACACACCCTTAATGAACTGGAAAGATTCTCAAGGTTCAACAATTGTTCGTTTGGGTTCTTGTTCAGATTCAGTGAAATTTGTCCTTCAAATGGTGAGTACAAATCAATGGTTTGAGCTGCCATTAGATTTCTTCTTCTTTTGTGTCTTTGTTTCGGCTAGGGCCTTTTTTTTTGCTAACTTCTTGCCTAGTAAGATTTTGATTTTTTATGGAGGATTTTTTTTGTTAATTTAATATTGTTTTATTAGAGAATTTATGGAGTATCCAGTAAAAACAACTAAAACGTAGAGATTATAGGAAGATGATGTGTTTGGGGTAGCTCAAGATGGAGTACCAGTAAAAACAACTAAAACGTAGAGATTATAAGAAGATGATGTGTTTGGAGTAGCTCATACTTGAGCTATGTTTAGCGTCATCTTATCCGATCATTTTGCCTTATCTGTGCAGAATCAGTTTGATTAAACAAGGTTGTTTCATGAACAAGACATTTTTAACTTATAAGGTGACTGCAAAAATAATTTACTTCACGAACCTTATTAAAAAACATGTCACTTTATCGGTCTTCAATTATCTTAACAGTTTTTTGTCAGCTTATCAGTCTATAATCCACAACATACCCAGTATATTTCCAACTAAGTTGGGGTCTGGGGATCAGATGTACGCGGTCTTACCCTTGTAATTATACAAAGAGGCCGTTTCCGTTGCGACCCAATATGCATTGCATCATTTAATGTATTGAGTTCCAACAATTTCACTAAATAGAAGCGTTGGAATTTAATAGAATCATTTTGCTCTAGTCCATTTGTAGCACGAAGCTAAAAAATTGTTAATGATGACTATTCCAACTCCATTTGAAAACAAATCCAACAATCCGAATTCGAAATGAAGAAATTTTTATCCCAATCACACAGAAAGAGGTCTTCTCTGAAAGGAGTTGAAATGATGAATTCTAGACCCGTACAGGTTACAACTCTAGAGTTCCCTTTATGAAATCATACATAGCCTCCCTTGAGTGCATGAGTTTTATTCACCATATGAGAAGAAGAAGAAATTGGAAGTCCCCTCGCCATTCCTGTCAAGATGAAGAAATGTCTTCGTGCCTAGCTTAAGCTTTAATTTTTTTGAGTGAAAAACACTTTGGCAGTGTTTGATAACTGGTTAATATGGAGATAAAGAGTGACAGTTATGAGATATCCTCATTTATCCCGCGTTTGGTGTACACACGGTGCAAGTCACTTGGGCCGCAGGATAGCACTTCGGCACGGGATAAGCAAGGATAATTTCACTAATTTCGACCCTCATAAAATCAGAGGATTTTGTAAACCCTCTTCTTGTCCCTATTTTTCGTTTATTAAATGCTCCATTTCTTCCACTTATTTACGACTTGGCATTGTATATAAAGGTAGAAATCCCTCATTTTTGAGGGTTTTCTCTTTTCTTAATCCCACGACATTTCTTCCAGGCGACTGTTGCATCCCGCAACTCCAGCAGTCCATTTTCAAGCGAAAGTCGAATCTCGCACTAGGCGAACGTCGAATTAATAGCTTCTGATTGCACAAGAAAAAGTTATCGGCTTTCTTGTCTTTCGACTTTCTATTTGATACTGTTCTTCCCCATAAGACAAGATTTTTAGTGGGTGATGTATTGGGTTCCCTTGGGAATTTTTCACTGGTTCAAATGGTGGTCATCACTTTGTTGCTTCAGTAAATCAATTTGTTGTAATTGTAATTGTAAAGAACTTGTCTTCTGTAAATCAGTTTGTTGTATTTGTAATCGGTGTAAGTTTTGATCATTTATTGTCAATTGGATTTTTTGATGGGTTCCAGCGAGATATCCACTTCCAAGGATGAGAGTTTAACGACTCTCTCCCGACCGGACTGTTACAGAGACGTGGAGGCGGGGGCGGATTCAACTCAAATGCTTGGCCAAACCCTAGTTTTCAGCCAAGCAATAATTCTTAATAGTACATACAGAGGGTTCCACCACCGAACAATCAGAACGCTGCAATGGCTTCAAAGAGACTCAGCTTCCTCCGGTTGATTCAACACTCGATGAGGTTTAGAAGACTGTGCAAGCAGAAGCTTATTGATTCAACGTTTGCCGGAAAAAATTGAGGTTAATTAAGTAAAATAACAAGAAAAAATAATCTAGAAATGAAAACTTGTTTATTATCACTAATTACCAAACAACATTGTTTTGTAAGATGTTATCCTTCTAAACTATTACCAAACGAAGGATAAGTATCTTGATCCTATTTTATCCCCTTGCGTATCTGCATTGAGGGATAACCTTAATCATGTTAATAAACAGACACTTTAGATTCCATACGGGATAGGATAGCATTAGTTGCATTGTTAACACACCATTCAAAATTGCAATGTAATTCATAAATAAATTAATAAAAATATAATCTAAAATAATATGAAAAAACACTCAGAAAATTAAATAAAAATAAAAAAACACTTAGAAATATTAAAATATAATAAAAACATTAATAATCAGATTAAAATAAATGAAATAACAATAACAAAAAATATTTAATAATATAAATAATAAGTAATACAATACAATAAAACTGTAAACTGAAAATTAAATATAAAAGTAGTATAAAATATTGTATAGTTATCATAGTATTGTTTTTTAATTATTAATAGAAGGCGTGTCGGGATGCAAATCCGCGGCGCCCGTCGCGGGTGGTCGGTGCTTGTTAGTTTTGACTTGTTGCCTCCCGAAGTCTAACTAAAGATTGACACACATGTTTCCCCCTCCCAAAGTCCAAGGTTTCTTATTAGTATCTGTCCTCGTCTCTTGTCGGTCCAATCCAGGTCCTTCTACTTCAACTTCCACCGAACATTTTTTTGGAGACCACTCCATACAATCCATGATTCATCCATACACGCCTTTTTTGTCGCTCAACCCCCAACTAGCCCTTGCCCAGCTACCACGCCTTTTTAAACACGCTCCCAGGCCCCAAGCACTCACTCCAATCCCAATTCAACAATGTCAATGAGCACCATCAATCCGCTCGAAGACCCCCGCGCCGGAGCTGAAGTTGTCCACGGTGCCGATGAGTGCACCGAGCATTCCCAGCATCTCCTTCAGGAATTGGGTTTTCCGAAGGGTGTACTTCCCATGAAGGACCTCGAAGAGTGTGGAATGAACCGCGAGACGGGATTCGTCTGGATGAAGTCAAAAGCGCCCTACGAACACTTCTTTCGCGAGGCGAATACTCGCGTCAAGTACGATAAGGAGGTGACTGCGTATGTGGAGAAAGGGAAGATGAAGAAGGTGACTGGTGTGAGGAGCAAGCAGCTTCTCATTTGGGTGACGTTGGTGGAGATGACTATTGAGGAGCCTGCAAGGGACAAGATCTATTTCAAGACTTCAATGGGGGTGGGGAGGGCTCTGCCTATCACTGCTTTCATGGATGAAGAGGAAAAGAAGAAGTTCAAGGAAGGAAAATGAGACGCCGGGTTCTGAGTTCTAGTATGGTAGATGGGTCTTATTCATCAATAATGTGTACTGTTTGATGTCTCTATTCAGCTCATGTTATCATCTATCTCAATATTGCAATTTATAAGTAAGCCAGCCGTGAAGCTGATCTTTTTTTTCTGAATGGATCTGCGATGGTTCAAAATAGGCCTGGGTGCGAGCGGTGCCAAAATAGCTCATACCGCGTCCCGCCCGCGAAAGTTGCGTAGCAAAAATCTATACTGCGTACCGCCCGCGAAGAGTATGTTACCGCACCGCACCGCCCACTCCACAATATCAAAAGAAACATTAGACTGGAAGTATAATGCTTATATCAACCCTCATTAGATTAAGTGAATCATGTTATTAATGATTAAAATTACTGATCAATTGTAATGTTTACCCAATAATTGACATAAAATTAAGTTACACTATTTCCCAATATCGTGTTTGGGCGCGAACGAGGGTTTCATTTTCTTGATTTCTTCTCTATCGTAAGAGTTAAGGAAATTTCTAAACAAAAAAAGAACATTTACTGATTCAAACATCTAAACCCACATTTTTGCATATAAATAAAAATAAAAAAATAAAAAAATAAAAATTATGCGGTGCGGACGCGGGTACTGCAAAACAAAAAAATCCCCATGTTCCGACTACGAAATATTGCAGTAGAGAAAATTTTACCGCATCCGTCCACTTCCCGCGCGGGCAGGGTGCGGATTTTCCGCGCCCGCTGCCTACCCCTAGTTCGAAAGAATGAAACTGTGTACACACATTCATGCTTAGGGATGCCCGAGGATGACTGCGTACAGTTATCCTTCCAGCACTGTACATGAAGCGGGTCAGTACCCGCACAGTTCAAGTGCTGGGCGGTTGGGGCTGCCGGGCCGAGACATTTTTGTTATCGCTAGACGAAGAAATTAAATATGGGGATAGAAAAAAACAGGGAGATAATACAGGAAGAAAAAAAAAATAGAAATTTTAAAATTTGAGCGGACCGTGGCAATCTATAAATTTTATGGAGTATCTCACGAGTCACGCATTAAGAGTTTTTTTTTTATGTTGCTAAGACAATGTTTGCGCATATTGGTTTACCAACCATAGTGCATACAGAGTCACAAATATCTTTAAAAATATGATAAAGGAAGGTTTTGTAAAGATTTTATTAATTGAGTGATATAATATCAAATATATATGTGGATAATAAATTATTAATTTATATATTAGACTTAACTTCTATATTTTTTCAAAAAAAAATTGTCATATAATTTAGCGAATTGCTAATTTAAAATGGTAGTGAGTTAGATATTTAATAGAGGTTATTAATTAATCAAGATAAGAAATTTAAGATTATCACGATTTTAAACTAATCAATTAAAATCATATTTTTGTTTAACGAACTATAATTGATATTTAATTATTGATTAAAAATTTATGTGGATTCCAAATTATAGGTAGCCATGTGTGTTTGGCCAAAATTGGTGACCCGTCATGGTTTAAAGTTTTGGATTGGATCGGGCTGACCCGACACAATAGGCGGGGCGTGTCGGGGCTCATATCTAGGTATAATGGACGGTCCGGCATGATCGTTATTCTTATCGTGCTAATAGAGTTACTAATCCAATCTAGGAATATGACAAGGAGGACAACGACCACAACGCAAGGCAAAAATGCCTTATACAAACTTTCTCAAATTGAATGACTGAAATCCTCGCTCATGGATCGAGAAAAGTTTTGCCTATTTCACCATCTATACAGGCATAACTTATGGCGAAAGGATCGAATTCGCCTGTATGCATTTTGAAGGAGATGTTGATGCTTCGTTTCGCCATCTTCTACATGATAAACCGACTACTTTGGATGACTTTATAGCTGATATATTGGTCCGATTTGATACGGACGATAGCGAAACTTTTCTGGAGGAATTCATGTGCTTAAAACAAAAAAACTCATGAGTCATTACAGGACTTGTTAAGGAGATTTGAGGTCATGGTTTTGGAGAAGTATTCTACCGAGAGAAATTTGTAGGATGCTTAAAGGCATTCCTAAAATTGACCATCAAGACCCAACGTCCTAGCACTTTCAAGGAAGCCATATCAATTGGTAAGGAACAAGAGTTTGCGGTGAATTCATTGCTAGATCAGCTTCAATCCGATTCTGCAGTTAAGTTCATTCCCAACCTACTGCCCTTGTTGCCCAATTTCAACATCAGAAGAACGAACGACCCAAAATCTTTCCCCGACCCACCAGGCAAAAATTCATCTCAGATGCAGAGATGAAAGAGAGGATTGAGAATTGACCATGCTTTAAATGCGGTGCCCCATTCGCACCAAGACACAGATGTGCAACCAAAGTCTACGCTCTCCAAACAGAATCTAATACCGAGAGCCATCCTTTGGATGATGATAATTATGAAGAAATCAACCCTGATAATCAATGAAGAACAACCACCAAACGGCCGAAAAATCAACAGTTTACCGTCGAAAAGTCGGAGAAAACAAGAGAGAAGTTGAGAATCGAGACTTCGAGAGTAGGAGATAGAAGTGAAATAAATAAATTAATTCATGCTTCTCGACATTCAACCTTTTATATCAATTCTGTCGACGATCTATGACAGTTGGATCACTTCAGATCTACGGCTCAAAATAAGTTGAATACAAGTAATGTCCCGAGCCATTGGATCAAACTTTTAATGGACGATCCGATCTTCACCGATAACATCACACAATAATAATATTCGAATCATGTCATAAGATCGAATGGTTGCGTCGATTCTAATTCAGCTTCTCCGAGAAGCTTCTTTAAGGACCGTAGGATCAAAATTAAATGAACGAGCAGGATCACTTTGGATGGCTTCCACGAGAAGCTTTAATATATGCCTTCGGATTATCAAATGATCGAACGAACCAAATTAGTCACAAATAAACGACATTAAACAGTAGCCACACACACGATCACAAGTGAATAGACGGTCAAGATTAGATTTACATTAATGATATTTCAGTAATTTCACAATCAACAAGGGTAAATCATTAATTTTACACATCAATAAGGTTAATTTTGTAATTTCACATACACAATCCAAAATAAGAGTAAAAAAAGTAAAATCATATATTAATTACAAGGTTATTTTTGGTACTGCACATGAAAAATCCCATTTTTTATTGAAAGTCTGTTGCTGTTATAACTTTAAATTCCCCCAATACTGCGATGTCATGGCCAAATCCATGCAATACAGAAATGCACAAAAACATATCCAGATGCAAATCCAACAATCGGAATTCGAAACAAATAAATTTTTATCCCAATCACAGAGAGAGAGAGGTCCTGAGTCGAAAGGATGAATTCCAACCCTATAGCAGCTCTAGAGATCCCTTTATGAAATCATAATTGCCTACCTTTAGTGCATGGGTTTTATTCACCAGATGGGAAGAAGAAATTGTTAGTCGCCGTCCAGCCAGGATGAGGATGAGGAAATGTCTTTGTGCCTAGATGAAGTTTAATTTTTGGGGGTGAAAAAAACAATTTGGATCCAATAGGACAACATAAGTTGCAAGGTGAATCCCATAATATTCAAAATTGTACTGTTACTTCCACTATTTTTCAAAAATTGGCACTTTTGGTCTCAAGGATTAATTTTTACTTGTTTAACCTAGTAAAAAATAACAACTTAATCCAATATATTCCTAACTAAGTTGGGGTTTGCGGGGTCAGATGTACGTAACCTTACCCTTGTAATTATACAAAGAGGCTGTTTTCGTTTGCGACCAAGGTGAGTATCGATCCCTGGACCTCACATTTGTGAAGTTTTGTTGCTCACCACTTGATCTACCAGGACATGATCTTGTTTAACCTAGTAGTCCATCTAATTCCTAAATAAATGAATAAAATATAATAATAACAATATAAAATAATATGAAAAATACTTAAAAAGTAAATAAAAAAACACTTAGAAATATTAAAAAATAATGAAAAAATAATAATAATCAGATAAAAAATAGTAAACATTAAAATAATTATCAAATGAAATAAAATAGCAATAAATAGTTTAAAATTATTAAAAATATCAAGAATAAACCAATACAATACAATAAAACCATAAACTGGAAAATAAATATAAAAGTATTATAAATTATTGTCAAGCGATCGAAGATGTTAAGCGAAAGTTCTATGATTTCAGAATGATTTCTTTCCTTTAGTATATTTTTACCTCATGTTCTTTCTTCCTTTATTGATTAAGAAGACTAATTACATTTGGTAAGTTCTAATCAAGGAAGGAATCACTGATAATTAAGGATAGTATCCCTAATTATGTGGGATTACTTTCTTAAACATGGTAACTGTGATTACCTCCTAATTTACCTTATTCTAACACTTCTCTTAAGTTGGATCGTCGGGTTAAAGATATCCAACTTGCTCAGTACATCATAAAGTGTCCTTCCCGAGACTGTTTTAGTCAAAATATCTGAAAGTTGGTCTTCGAATCTCACAAATGAAAGGCTAATCATGCAAGCTACTAGCTTCTCTTTCATGAAATGTCGGTTTTACTTCAATGTACTTTGTGTGGTCATGTTGTATTGAATTTCCTAAAATACTTATCGTTGCTTTGTTGTCATACTTTAGTGGGCATACTCCTTTTACTCAGAATCCAATTTCAGTTGGAAGTTTTTGCAACCAAAGTATCTTAGCCAGCCACGAACAATTCCTCTAAACTCCGCTTCTGCACTCGATAAGGCCACCAACTTTTGTTTCTTACTATTTCATGTGACCAAGTTGCCCCCAATCATCATTAAGTGTATGTGTGCTTATTCATTGTCGATTTTTCATAACCGAACCGAACCGAATAATCGAAAAAATGAAAAAGTTATTTAATTTTTGGTTCAATTTTTCGGTTAACCGAAAAACCGAACAGTGTAACTTTTAAAAATTAGGGTTTAGGTTTTAGGGTTAAAATTTTTATTTTCTAATTTTTTAGGGTATTAAGGTTTAATTATAGGCTGAAATATAAAACTTAAAGACTTATATCATTTATAAACTTATATAACTAATCAAATTTTAAAACTTATATAACTTATAAAACTTATATAACTAATAAAACCATAAACTTATATAAGAATTAAATATATTTTATTTACTTATAAACTTTAAAATTTTTTATAAATTTTGTATAAATTATAAACTTGTATAAGAATTATATAAACTTTATTTACTTATAAACTTAAAAAATTTATAAATTTTGTATAAACTATAAACGATAAACTTATAAACTTGTATAAGAATTATATAAACTTTTTAAAACTTATAGAGTTTATATAATTTATAAACTTTTATTTACTTATAAACTTATAAAATTTATATATATCTTAAAAAAATTATATTTTGAACTTATAACTCATAAAATTTAATTAAAAAATGGCAATATTTCATCTGTAATTTTAGTTATAATCATCAAAAAATCTGTGAAAATATAATAAAAACATGTACAAAAAAAATTCGGTTATGAAACCGAATAACTAAATAATCAAACAGTTTCGGTTATTCGATTCGGTTAACCATCGATTTTCAGTTAACCAAAAAATCGACGATTATTTTGCTCATCCCTAATTAAGTGTCCTGAAGTAGATCATTGGTCAACCGAATTTTCGGTCCAATCTGCATCATTATATCCTTGAAGATCGAAATGAACATTCTCTCCTAAATATGATTCCTCTCCCAGGTGTTCCTTTAAGGTTGTGGACTATCCTTAGAACTACTTCCATATGATCTACTTGTGACTTATGTATAAATTGGCCCACAATGCTCACTACATAGGCGATATCAAAAATAAACTTACCCACCAACAGCTGCTATCGATCCCGATTGGCAGCTTCAGTCTCATCTTCAAACCGCATTTTCTGATTTACTATCATGGGTGTCTCAACTGGTTTACAGTCATGTAAGCCTGTCTCTGCAAGGAGGTTTAGAATGTATTTTTTCTGAGAAATAAATATCCCTTGCTTAACTTCAGTTCCGAGAAAGTATTTAAGTCTGTCTAGATCCTTCATTTTGAATTTCTGGAATAGATTCAGTCGGAATTGTTGAATCTCAACATCATCGTTGCCTGTAATTATTATGTCATTGACATAAATGATAAGGCAGGTGACAAGTTTGCCATTTTTCTTCAAGGATAATGTATGGACGGGGTTGTTTTGGATGTAGCCGTATTTTTTCATGACTAATGTGAATTATCCCAGTGATTGTTTCAAGTTGTATAATGCTTTCTTGAGTTTAAATCTTTGAACATTCTTGAAGTTCTTCGAGAAACATGGTGGAGGTTTCATATATACTTCTTTTTGTAGATTGCCATTGAGGAAGACGTTCTTTAAGTCAAACTGTAGTAACCAATCTAGCTTTGCAGATATGGATAACATGACTCGAATAATGTCAATTTTTGTCAATAAGGAGAATGTGTCAGCATAGTCAATTCCATACGTCACGGTGTAGCCTTTAGCTATGTGCTTTATATCTTTCAATCGAACCATCTGCTCAATGTTTCACTGTTCTGCAGCCAACTGATTTCTTGCGAGGAGATAGGTCACATTTTTCCCACGTCCCATTTTTCTTTAGTATATGCATTTCTTCTTTCATTACTTGCCTCCATTCTGAACGTCACTGCACCTCAATCATTCTACGAGGTATTGTCGGAGCATGTGTGGCAACTGAAAATGCTTGAGCTACTGGTGTGAGACTCCCCCTGCCATGATTAGTCATTGGGTATCTTGATGATTCTGGTACATGTTATGGCTCATATAACTTTCAGGTATTCCTCGTGTATGCTTGGGTGGTAATCTATATATGCTCGTCTCCTGCTCCGTTATGTCTGACTCAGCCTGTATTGTTATAATCAGTAGTAAAAGTAGGATAAGGAAGAATCTGATACCATGTTAAGCAGCAGTTTCATGATTTCAGAATATTTTCTTTCATTCAGTTTATTTTTATGTCGTGTTCTTTCTTCCTTTATTGATTATGAAGACTAATTACATTTGGTAAGTTCTAATCATGGAGGGAATTGTTGGTAATAAAGGATAGTGTCCCGAAACCCTAAACACAACCGTTATTCTCTCCTAGTTTACTTTATTCTACCAGAAGATAGTTATGAAGTGATAAAATAAATACAATAAAATTATAAATTTCAAGGGATGGGACATAATAAAATACAATAAAATCATAATAATTTAATTTTGTTCTTTGATGTTATTTAATTATTTCTCTTTTATTATTATTTTATTATTTTATCATTATCTAATCATACTATGAAAGTTTTTCTTTATTTTTCTAAACATTTTTTCCTTTATGTTATTTATCAAATACTTATTTTACATTTTCAGTGGTTATTATTTTTATTATTTTTTCTTACACGGTTTGCCATATTTTGTATATTTTATTATAATTATTTATTATTAGTTTATTAGTTTATTTATAAATTATCTGGAGCGGATCCTTCGGACCAAAAGTGCCACATTTTCGAAACATGTGAAACTAATAGTGTAATTTTGACTCTGTCCAACTCAGAATATTCTATAAAATCAAAAGTATTTTTTTTCTTTTTTTAATTATTAATGGAAGCGTGGCGTGGCGTGGCGTGGCGTGGCGTGAGTGGATGCAGATCTGCGCGCCCGTCCCGCCTCATACACGTCGCGAAGGATTGGAGAAGTCAAACTCAAGATTGACACATGTGTTTCTCCTCCCAAAGTCCAAGTCCAAGGTTTCTCATTAGTATCTGTCCTCGTCTCTTGTCGGTCCAATCCATGTCCTTGTACTTCAACTTCCACCTAATATTATTTGTAGGCGACCCATGATCCAACCATACACGCCTTTATTGTCAGCTCAACTTCCAGCCATCCCTTGCCCAGCTACCACGCCTTTTTAAACACTCTCCCACGCCCCAAACACTCACTCCAATCCCAATTCAACAATGTCAATGAGCACCATCAATCCCCTCGAAGACCCCCGCGCCGGAGCTGAAGTTGTCCACGGTGCCGATGAGTGCACCGAGCATTCCCAGCATCTCCTTCAGGAATTGGGTTTTCCGAAGGGTGTACTTCCCATGAAGGACCTCGAAGAGTGTGGAATGAACCGCGAGACGGGATTCGTCTGGATGAAGTCAAAAGCGCCCTACGAACACTTCTTTCGCGAGGCGAATACTCGCGTCAAGTACGATAAGGAGGTGACTGCGTATGTGGAGAAAGGGAAGATGAAGAAGGTGACTGGTGTGAGGAGCAAGCAGCTTCTCATTTGGGTGACGTTGGTGGAGATGACTATTGAGGAGCCTGCAAGGGACAAGATCTATTTCAAGACTTCAATGGGGGTGGGGAGGGCTCTGCCTATCACTGCTTTCATGGATGAAGAGGAAAAGAAGAAGTTCAAGGAAGGAAAATGAGACGCCGGGTTCTGAGTTCTAGTATGGTAGATGGGTTTTTATTCATCAATAATGTGTACTGCTTGATGTCTTATTCAGCGCATGTCATCATCTATCTCAATATTGCAATTTATAAGTCAGTCAGCCGTGAAGCTGATCTTTTTTTTTTCTGAATGGATTTGCGATGGTTCGAAAGAATGAAACTTGTTCTTGGAAGTTGTAACGGTACACATTCATGCCCAGGGCAGGCCGAGGATGACTGTGTACCGTTATCCGTCCCGCACTGTACACGAAGTCGGTCAACAAAAAAATAAAACTAAAAATCTCAACAATTTTTTTTAAAATTTGGCGGACCATGACGCTCTACAAATTTTATGGAGTATCTCACACATTAAGAGTTTTTCATATCGCCAACACAATGTTTGCGCATATTCAGAGGCGGAAGCAGGGGGCTATCGTCTCCCCCAAATTTGAAAAAAAAAAAAAAAATTACATGCAAAAAAATATTATTTTTTTTAATTTCTCCCCCTAGAATGTTATATAAGGCATATTTCGATGTTTAGCATAAATATCGATCACGGATCGAAACCGGCGGAAAGCATCTCTTTCAGTTATTTTAGAAATTAAAAGAAAATTTATGTCCCAATTCGGATTGGAACTTGGTTGGATGAATTCCTTATCGCAAACTACTATACCAGACTTCAATTGTTGTACAATACAATTAAATATATACTAATTGAATTGTATATATATTTTTATAATTCCTTAATATAATTATTATAGATAGTTCAGTAGTTTTATCTGACATTTATTATTACAAAGTTACGTGAAAATTATTGTTGTCTCTGTATCAAACATTATCACTTTTGAACATGCATATTCGATCGATTTTGATAATAAAATTATTAAAAATGAGAAATAAATTTGACTATTCTATTTTCTACTTGAATATTTAAACGTATATATCCAATCGAACCTATTTAACCTGATCTACCCCTCTTCAAACCATAAAAAATCCCCCCACCCCCTTCAGTTGATTTCTGGCTCCGCCCCTGCGCATATTGATTTGCCAACCATAGTGCATACAGAGTCACGAGTATCTTTGAAAATATGATAAAGGAAGGTTTTATAAAGATTTTATTAATTGAGTGATATAATATCATATATATTAAATTATTAATTTATATATGAGATGGAACTTCTATATTAACACATAATCATTAAGTTATCGATATAATAATATCTTGATTAAATAATAAATTTTAATTATCACAACATTATTACTTTATATTATAGAGTTGTCCCGTAGCTGGATCGCCGCAGCGGTACCATCGCCACTAGCGATCGCTATTAAAACGATGGAGGCGACGGTTATTATATCGGATTACCACGGAATAGTAGTAATTCGATATACAAAAAGATATTTAAAAAAATAAATAAATTATTCTAGACATTGTTTGGGTTTCGTTATAAATTTGCATCTATTTTTAATTGGAGACTCTGAAGCTTTTATCGTTATATGAGAAAGTTAACTTCTTGCTACTTTTATGTTTGGGTATTCTGGCTGATGTTGCTGAAATAGACAAGGTGCTGCTGTTTTGTGGGAATTCCCATTCGAATCTTTGTTGCTTTTTTTTCATAATTTCCATTTTTTGTGTTGTTTTTCTGTGCCGTTGTTACTGTTTGTTGATGCTATGTGTTGAACTCTCAGAATGTGTTGTTGATGTGGATGAATATTCCAAATACAATGATACTGCAAGCTGCAAAGGAGGCAACTCAACCAACTTCACATAGCAGAATGCATAATTCGCAGCTGAAGAAGGTATTAAAGTCGCTGAGCAGAATTTTAGTGAAATTGCGACTTATACATCCTGTGAGAATAAATTGCGAGTGGGACACATGAATATACGACGGCAGCTCGATGTGCATTGATCTGACGGCATCGTTAAAGACGTTTTGTAGTTTCTTTCTTTGTACAATTTGTAAGTATAAAATGCGGTTAAGTGCATTATGTAAAGGTTGAGGCGGTTATTATTTGTAAACAAAATTCTTTAGCGGTTATTTGAGAAAACAGAATTCTTTAGCGGTTATTTGAGAAAACAGAATTCTTAAGCGGTTATTTGAGAAAACAGAGGAAACTGTCTCTAAGATTACTTTTGTGTTCATCTGGTCATACTATAGATGAATGCTACAAGCTGAAGGGATATCCTAAGAGTTACTTTGATCAGAAAAGAAAACCTAAACAAAAAATTTCTCTGCTAATCAAGTTGTGGCTTCAAAAAATGATGCATATGAGTTCACTCCATTGGACTCTAATGGAGAAGAACCTTCAAATCTATATGCAATGTTGGGAAATATGCTGAGGGAGTTGCAGAGTCTGTCCATGGAAAGGAGTTCAGTTGATGCTGGAGGAAAGGAGTTGGTAAACATGACACACTTCAATGATTTTGCAGGTAACATGTCTTTTAACTCAATGTTGTCTGTTAAGACAACTGAAATTTCAAGAGCTGAATTGTTGGAACATTATTACATAACATTATTTTCACATGCCATATGAAGATGGGCCACCTTTGGTATTATTGCTTTGACAAAGGAAAAGAAGAAAGCAACACCCGGAACAGACAAGCATCACGAGCAGCAGACTTACATTTATTGCAATGCACCTTAATGTCATGAGAAGGGAAATGTATAAGAAGAAGAAGATTTAATTTAAGAAGAGTTTTCTCTCGTTTTTTCAGATTATCATTTTACAATTTGAATGGATTATGAATAATAGCGCAACCAATCATATGTACATCAACCATGATCTAATGATGAATATGCACACCTTTAGATTCTTGACACGGGTATGGTTACCTGATGGAAGTACCAAACCAGTAAAATGTAACGGTGATGTATATCTATCTGATGAAATTTAGCTAAAGTCATGCATTGTTTCAGATACAATCTGTTATCTGTTAGAAAATTGGGGAAGAATTCAACTATGGGATTTCACTTCTTCTCTAATCACTGTCTGTTGCAGGATCTTAAGATGAACAAGATTGTCGCAGTTGCTCATGTGAAAGAAGAGTTGTATGTCCTGAATGAAGACTCCTTCAAGTTGAATGCAATAAAAAGAGGAAACGTTGAACTCTCCTCTTATCTGTCCCATGTAGATGTTGCTCATAAATTGATTTATGTTAACAAAAAATGTTTTGAGGCATGTAATGTCATGACCTTTGGATTGTTACACAATAGACTTGATCATCCCTCACTGTATGTAATGAAACATCTGCACATTCCATTTGAAATGATAATATGAAGATCAGTATTGAATCTTGTCATGTTTGCCCTTTATCTAAACGGAGCAGATTACCTTTTGTTGATGTTGTGCATAGAAATAATAACTGTTTTGAAGAGGTCCATGCAGACGTTTAAGGTCCCTATAAGCTGCCCTCATTCACCCTAAGCAATTACTTCCCTCACTTTGGTGGATGATTTTAGTAGAAACACTTGGATATTCTTGTTTAAAACAAATGATCAAGTTTCTGATCTTATTGAAACTTTCTTATTGCTGATCAGGACGCAATATAATAAATCAGTCAAGATAATTAGGGCAGACAATGAAAGTGAGTTCCTTAATGAAAGATGTTCCAAGTTGCTTCGCAACAAAGAAATATTGCATCAATGCAGTTGTCCCTACACCCCACAACAAAATGGTGTGTTGGAGAGAAGATATCACATGTTGCTTCAAGTTGCAAGAGCTTTGCTTCATCAAGCAGGTTTGCCAAAAATGTTCTGGGGGGAGGCTGTACTGACAGCAACCTATCTGATTAATAGGTGGCCTAGCAGGATTCTGAAGTGGTAGTCTCCATTTGAAATCTGCATCATCGCCAACCAAACCTCACTGGCTTAAAAACTTTTGGATGTAGCTGTTTTGCTATGGACTACACACCTTGCAGAGATAAGCTTGATACCAGATCCTTGAAGGAAATTTTTGCGGGACATTCATCCTGTCAGAAGGGATACAAGGTGTATCTGCCAGACCTCAATAAGACTATAATATCTCGAGATGTTAATTTTCTT
>JAOWBN010187497.1:0-16155 GCA_028565015.1 Pinguicula moranensis | reverse complement strand
CCCACATAACACAATCACATGACAATCCACACGTCTCAACACTCAATCATCAATACGCAATCCACAAACAACATCATTAGTGCCTAATCGGTTTCCCAAGTTTAGACAAATGCAATAAATTCAATTAAATTATTCATCATATTCGATAAAATAACAATATACATAAAACGGCAGGAAATCAACTAAAATTGATTAAACAGTTGCGATAAGCAAACCGAGACAAAAATTCCATCTCCGAGCTCCGGCGCGTGGCGGCGACACCGGTGGCTTGCGACCTATGTACAAAAGCTCTCCTCACGACGATTGCAATGGCGGTGATTTCCGGCGATTCCGATGCCAGAGTTTGAACTAAAATCGTGGAAAACTGCCACAGTTCACTTTTTTCGGGAAGGGCGCATGGCGGCGTGTGGAGACCGGAAAAAATTGGGTGTTGAGCATATCTGATATAGGAGAGGATGGGCTATGTTTTGGGACCGGTTACGGCGTCAACAGAGCAGTAACAGCGCCAGAATCGGGACGGAAGTGGTAGAGACGAAATGTGTATTATGGTTTTGAAAAAAAAAACATTTCTCTGATACCAAATTGTAAAATGAAATATGAAAATAAAGCATGTATCGGGAACTTTCTCTTGTATTGAATCACTTCTAAATAAACATCGTGTCATTACAGGTCCTTTTATAGGACGAAACCTACAGACAAGCATAATAAATGAGGGAATGCGAGAGGGCATGCGTATTCTTGATAATAAAATATGTCTGCTAAAAATCTTCAGGCGTGCTGCTACGAAGGTCTTGTCTGCGTACGTCCACATGCATTCCAATAAACGAGGTGGCCCTCAAGATGGTTACAACACTATTTATCCATTGGTCTACCCTTCCTTTTTATCCATTGAGGATCATGAGCAAGATCATAAGATCTTGTATGTAGCTTGAGATTTGCTTTGAATGACACCCACATCCTATCAAACCCAATAGGATGATCAGTCGATGGTATGACATGGTTATCCGAGTGTAAAGAGTTTGATTCTACACTGGCTTTGTCGATGTAAAGAGTTTGCTTCTTTGACAGTCGTCCACATTAATGTACGAATCTTGTTCTCGTAAACGTGTCCATTGTCAATTGGCCTATGTCCCAACAGAATCACTTTCCCATGTTCATCAACAACTTTGCAGTCATACTTGGTAATTTCCACGTTTTGATCTCATCCATACTCAAGAAGTTTTCAGTGTGAACTTGCGAGGTTAATTTGTATTTACCCGATCCAATTGTATATCCCTTTTGGCCTCCTCAAAACATCACTTGACTTGCAATCCTTTCTTGATGTTTATCCAGATTTAATAGTATAATCTGTCATATGGTTTAAGCATCCTACCAAAGTCATCTTGACTGTTGTTTAGGTACCCATTGTAGATTAGGTCTTCTCAGGTTAGCCATCTGATTTTTACTTCTGTGATAGCCGAGTGACCTTGAGTTAGATTGAGCATTAGATGCACCCCTTTGCCAAACATTTTCATATGGGGAAGTGCATCTGTTGTGATGTGATTTGGGCCTGTTACTGTCGAGCGTGTTCTCTCCTTTCCAATGAGGACAAACTTGACGGCCAACCTTGATGATGGACCAATAACTCTCCTCTGTCCTTTTGGATTTCTTGTTCGTACTATTTGATGCGCACAAACCTGTTGTAATTTATGTGCAAGTGTACACATCGCACAAGTAATAGAGTGATGATAAGTATGTCGAACCATATGGGTTGGGATAAACAATTTGAACCGAATAAAACTGAGTTGACGTTGATAGTAATCTAGTCATTAATCTACAAATTAGGCAATGAACAAAAATGATTAAAATGCAGTAAAATCAAGTACAAAGGTTTGAGATATCCAGGGGGAGTACAACTTCACCACTTGAGTCTCTCGGGTAGAATTATAACCTGAGTAGCCATGGAATAGTTATCATATTGTGTCTAGAGGATTCACTTATCCTAGACTCATATCCATCTCGAACTGTATGCGTACTTCTCTGTCTTATAGATGAGCATCTCTCGATGTCACATACAAATAAACCAAAGACATTACCTTCAAGTGATCCTCACACGGTAGCACCGACTCTATAGGCATTCTCATGCTACAGCAACCGATGTGGACCTTACTATGACTACGATAACCTGTGTCTCTCAACCTCCCATTATGCTTAGAGCATCTACTCATGTTGATCAGGCATAAATAGATGAGGATAAAGAAAAGAAAGATCAAATACCATAAAGACACATAAAACATGGTAAACATTCAATAATCTCTCTGAGTCCTTCAAGGGTTACATTGCTCCACCGGATTTAACGGTTTAGCTCATGCTTAAGGCATGAGGCATTCTACTAACACACAATATTGAATTCATCACAAGGTAAAATGAGAATCAAATCCATTCTCCTTCTTGCAAAAGCTTCAGGATGGTGACTCAAAACCCTCTTTTTTTCTTCAACAATATCACTCTCATTCTTTGTGTTAGTTTCTGCCTTTTATACTACTTCGGTAGCTTCTTGTGGAATCTTCATGTACAGTGCAGGGGTACATTTGTTCGCCTACCAAATTTTACGCGCCTAGATGTTTATATGTATCACCTTGCATGGTCATTTGGTTAGGAGTTGGTGTCACACTTCGGATAATTGAGGTAAAACCTCTGCTTTTGGGGTTGTTTCTTTTCCTTTTGTCTCAAAGAGCAATTTATGAAGTGCTTCTACAAAATGAAGGAAAACATGTGTAAAAGGTGTGTCCCATCATCCTTATTGAGCCAAACCAGATTCAAATATTCTGCATTTATTAGGTATAGATTTGGCTAATCAATATCCCCAAACTTGAATCATTACTTGTCCTCAAGCAAACAGATCTAAAAGAAACTTAATACATTTGTGTGGAAAAAGTGGATACCTTACTCCGAGTCATGTAGCTTCTTATACTTATAGTCATTAACAACTTTCGTATTACTTCATACATAGAGGTGTCAACCACGGCCAGAACAGTGGGGTTTTTCTCATTTTCAGGTCAGGTTTCCTTTTCAAACTTAGATTTCATCTTTTTCCTCCTAACTTTTCTTTTAGTTTAATTTTTTTCATCTCACTCGCTTTTTGCCATGCCACGGTCACCGATTGGGATAGAGATCATTTTAAAAGCCAATACATATTTCTTCCATCAGAGTCATACATTAGACCTGAGGATATTTACATAACTGACAATACAAATATACTATGTACAGCAAACTGCTCTTCTTTTGTTTTGTTTTGGGATAGCTAATTCTATGTTTTAGTGCACAAAAGTAATTGCTTAGCTATTCTTCAAAATATAGAATATAATTTCTTTTCTTTTCGTTTTTGTCTAATTGGCTCCCCCTTCTTTTCTTTTCTTTTCTTATTTTGGTGTTGCTTTTGTTTTTTCTTATCCATCACTTGTCCCAATCTCGGTTTAGACTCAGAGAGGTTACGTTTGAACTGGAAAAAAAATATTTTGATTTTTCTATTAATCTTAGCATAAAGTCGGGTACCTTCCCCAAAATAAAAATTTTTCTTTCATGAAACCACACTTCCTCCAGTTCTATCCTTGGTCGATTTCTCTTATGTATTACAAGTTGTTGTTATTGGTAATGACCATAGTGGCTAATATCTACACCGTACAATAAAAGTAGTTCATAGGTAGAAACGTCCACACAGATTAAAAGATACGAGGTTCAAAAGATCAGCAATAAAGAAAATAAAAGTGCAAGGTTCAACAGTCAATCAATCTCCCATTCCCAAACTTATGAGACACTTCCCCAAGTGGAAAAAGTATATATGAGTTCAAGTAATACTCCCTTGAAGACAGGCAGAGCTATGGTTCATTTAGAGTCCTCATCCTCATCTTCCTTTTCTTCTTCATCTCTAGTCCCAGTAGCTGCCTCGCTTGGTGGTGCAGATGGAGTAAATATCACTGGAGGTGGCAGTGTGCTGACAGGAAACTGCACACCCTTCATTGTGGACATCAGCACTAGATTTGTGTACACTGCAGAGATGCAGCCAAAAAAGTGGTCCACAAAGGTCTCCCGCTGGTCTGAATTTTGAACAGCAACTGCTGGAGGCATAGATTGTGCATGCTTCTTGAGCTTGTGGCCAGGAGTGTGTACCTGCAGGCTTGGGTGCTTGGCGGTCAAAGTAAGCGTCCAACTTGCTTATCAGAGTAGGTATGATATCAAGAGCAGGGAGAAACAGCTTCTCGTCCTTAGCCAAGGCTACCCCAGCCTTCAGACACATCGCAGTTATCAAGGAAGGGAAGTGCAGTGAATTGGGGCGCTTCTCCAGGGAATTCAGGCTTTCCATAATGTCCTTGTAAATCACTTTCCCTACATCAATGGTGTGGCCAGTTTCAATGCATATATGAACAACAATCTTATCAATTTGATGTCCCAAATGTTGGTAGTTGGAATCATCCTTGTGCATATGAATAAGTGCCAAATGAGAACAGTGGCATGACAATCTGACTTGTTATTTCCAGTAAACATCTTCCTGGTCATTCCTGGAGAACACAAATATTCAGCCAAATCAGGGTATTCCCCATTAAACCTTGAGAACTCATCCTCACTCAGGTACACAAGATTGTGAATCTGATTTATCTTCGCTGGGCCAAACAACACCCAAATCCCTCTGACATATACTTAATACTTTGGAGTCAATAAAATGAAGGCCAAGTTCGTATAAAATTCCCTTATCAGATTTGGTGCATATTCAGTTGGAGTTCTAAGAAACTGAGTCCAATAACGATCCTTAACACCTTTCCTAATAGTAGGCATGCATCCAGAAGCCAAACCATTCTCTCGTATCACATCCAACACACCCACAGTAGCATCAAAGAAATCTTTTGCAATGGCATTAGCAATTTTTTTGGTAACACAAGACTTAGTAATTTTTGCTTTCTTAGGTTGCATGCTTGCTAAACTTGGAGAATACTGGAGTAATGAGTTTGAGTGAGTTGTTACTTACTGTGAAGCACCGTAGAATATGCGCGCTTAGACGAGTTCTAGGGTTCTGGAGTAACGAGAATTTCACAATGGTCCCGAGAGGATCTTGTCTTTTAGGGTTAGTCGCTGTCTGAAATTGAGTTGTTGCTCAAGGCAGGACAACGACCATATTTTTATATCGGGAACTGAGTGGGCCTAGAATTTGATTCTTGGTCATTACTGTAGCTATTACTGGGTTGAACGTGGTTGAATAAAAATTAACTTGCCATTATGATAACTGTGCATTTGCTAGACTTGCTGATCATGGACATTGAGTGAGAAATTGAAGCTTCTTCCAGTATTTCCTGCTCCAATATGATTTCTGCTTGATCTTCTAGTGGTTATGTTTACGTAGGTCATACTGTAAGATATACCAAAAGGTGTTAGCCTGTGATGATTAATCAAAACGTATAAAATTAAATCAACATTTTTAATGGATATAAGTACTAATAACTGCACCTGGGGGACTTATAACTACCCTTACCCAAACTTAACACGTTTTATAACATGATGTTGATTGAGTTAAGTAGAAGGATTGAGGGTATGTCCCTGAGTGGTGCAAAAAAATAGATCTCGGGTTGCCTCCCAAGTAGTGCCTCTTTATTGTCTTTATCTAGACATTGTCAACTTGCTTCAATGAGCAGAGGCATTGAGCCTCTCTAACATGTTGCTACCTTTCTCACATGGCTTCAACCGCTATCCATTCACTTTGTAGGTACCTTTATTAGGATGATCAATCTCTATGGCCCCAGATGAAAATACTTGTGTGATCTCAAAGGGTCCAGACCATCTGGATTTCAATTTTCCTGCAAAAAATTTTAAGTCCGAAATTTAAGAATAGTACCTTCTTTCCTATTTGGAAATGGCATCTGAGTATGCGTTTATCATGCCAAGCTTTTGTATTATCCTTGTAGATTTTGGCATTTTCATAGTCATCATTCCTCAACTCATCCATTTCACTTAATTGCAATAGCATCTTCTCTCCTGCAGCCTTCATGCTATAATTTAGATTGCGCATGGCCCAATAGCCTCTATGTTCCAACTCCACAGGCAGGTGACAAGTTTTTTCATAGACCGGGCAATACGGAGACGTGTCAATGGGAGTTTTGTAGGCAATCGTGTAGGCCCAAAGTGCATCATCTAGTCTTAATGTCCAATCTTTATGGGATGCGCTCACTGTTTTTTCTAAGATTGTTTTTATTTCTTTGTTAGATATTTTCGCTTGACCATTAGACTGGGGATGATATGCCAGCGAAGTACGATGCCGAAGTCCATATTTCCTCAACAATATTTCAAAGACTTTGTTGCAGAAGTGAGATATCCATCACTGACAATGCATCTAGGTGTTCCCAATCTTGAAAAGATATTTTTGTGCAGAAATCTTAGCACTGCCGCTGCATCACTAAAGGGTGTGGCTATTATCTCAACCCATTTGGAGACATAATCCAGTTCCACTAATATATACTTTTGCCTCACAAACAGAGGAGATGGCCCCATGAAATCAAGTCCCAAAACATCAAAGACTTCAACTTCCAACACAATTTGTTAAGGCATTCATTCCTCTTTGAGATTTGTCCCATTCTTTGGCATCTGTCACACATGGTCACAAGCACCTGTGCATCTCTGAATAGTATAGGCCAATAAAATCCACTCTGCAGTATCTTGGCTGCAGTTCTTTTGCCTCCAAAGTGTCTCCCACATTCCAGTGCATGGTAGTGAGTTAAAATAGAATGCATTTCTTCTTCTATAACACATCCATGAATTACTTGATCTGAGTCGTATTTGTACAATACAGGCTCCTCCCACAAATATGACTTTACTTGGGAGAAAAATCTCTTCTTTTGTTGCCATGATGATCCATAGAGAATAATCCTTCATGCAGGATCATTTGCAATATCTGCAAACCAAGGTTCTGTACTTCCTTGGACAACCAATAGTCTTTCATCTGGAAATGAATCATTGATTGGTATGTATTCCATGTCACCTCCAATAAGATTTTCCACGCGTGAGAGATGGTCAGCTACTACATTTTCAGATCCTTCTTTTCTTTAATTTCAATATCAAACTCTTGTAGGAGCAAAATCTATCTTATCAGCCTTGGCTTAGCATCCTATTTCAGCATGAGATATTTGATGGCAGAGTGATCAGTATATACTACTACTTTGCTTCCCAAAATGTATGATCTGAATTTGTTAAATGCAAACACCATTGCTTACAACTCCTTTTTCTGTGGTGGCATAGTTGGTTTCAGATGCATTCAATGTTCTACTTTTGTAGTACACTGTACGGAATACTCTATTTTTCCTTTGGCTAAGAACTGTTCCTACTGCGTAGTCGCTTGCATCAAACATGATTTCAAATGGTTCACTCCAGTCAGGTGTATCTATGATAGGTGTAGTGGTTAACTTATCTTTCAAGAAATTAAATGCCTTCAAACAATTATCTTCAAACTCAAACTTTGCATCTTTTTCCAGCAGCTTGCATAGTGGTCTGGTGATGTGTGAAAAATCTTTAATAAATCTTCTGTAAAAACCTGCATGTCCCAAGAAGATTCTAATTCCTTTTAATAGAAGTTGGTGTTGGCAGTTTGACAATGACTTCTATTTTTGTTCTGTCCACTTCTATCCCCAAACTTGATACCTTGTGTCCCAACACAATTTCTTCCGGTACCATGAAGTGGCATTTTTCCCAATTGAATACAAAATTTGAGAAATCACACCTTGTCAGCACCAATTTTAAATTTTTCTGACATCCTTCAAATGATGATCCCACCACAGAAAAGTCATCCATGAAAACTTCAATGATGCGCTCAACCATGTCAAAGAAAATAGAGGTCATGCACCTCTGAGAGGTAGCTGGAGCGTTGTAGAGTTAAAATGGCATTCGACAAAATGCAAATGTTTCATAGGGGCAAGTAAAGGTAATCTTCTCCTGGCCTTTAGGTGCATTATAAATTTGGTTGTATCCAAAGTATCCATCCAGATAGCAATAAAACTTGTGGCCTGCTAATCGATGTAACATTTGATCAATAAATGGTAAGGGATAATGATCCTTTCTAGTGGCCTTGTTCAGTGCTCTGTAATCCATACAGATTCTCCATCCAGTGACTGTCCATTTGGGAATAAGTTCATTCTGCTCATTGACTTCCACTGTCATTACTCCTTTCTTTGGGATACACTGGACTAGTCTTATCAAGCTATTGTCCAAGATATAATATACCACTCTATCATCCAACCATTTCAAGGTCTCCTTCTTAACTACCTATTTCATGATAGGGTTCAGTCTTCTTTGGGAAGCTACCATCGGTTTGCTTCCTTCTTCGAAGAATATTCGGTGCATGCACTAAGATGGACTAATTCATTTTATATCTGCCAAGGTCCACCCTAGGGCACACTTGTGATCCCTGAGCACACGCAACAGACTGTCTTCTCATTGATGTGAAAGATAACTTAAAATGATCACTGTCAATGTTTCATCAGTGCCCAAGAATGCACACTTTAGATGTGTGGGCAATGGTTTGAGCTCCAAATTAGGTGGTTGCTTGATTGAAGTGCTATGGGATGTAGGGCGTTCTCCCAAATTTTCAAAATAAACTTTTCATTGACTTTCATTAACATCCAACCAATTGGTGTATTCTTTGACTCTAGGTTCTTCTAGGATAAGGGGATCAAAGCTGGTTAAACAATTTTCCAAATCACGCCGTTGATATGCATAGTCAGGCTAGTCGAATTGTTCAGTAGCCTCAACACTCAAACAATCTTCTTTGTGGTCATGCTGTTTCATTACTCGAAACACATTAAATTTAACCTCTTCCCCTTGGACCCTGAGAATCAGCTCTCCTCTTTGGACATCAATGAGGGCACCTCCTATTGCTAGAAATGGCCTTCCCATAATAATGGGATATCTTTATCTTCCTCCATATCCAGAATATTGAAATCAGCCCAGAAGGTAAATTTATCCACTTTGATAAGGACATCTTCAATGATTCCTCTTGGGTGCTTGATCGATCTATCTGCCAGATTTAGGGAGATTGTAATGGGCCTGGCTTAACCTAATCCCAACTTCTAAAAAATAGATAGAGGCATAAGATTAATGCTTGCACCTAGATAACAAAAAGCCCGAACAAATGTTTAATTTCTAATAGAGAAAGGGATAGTAAAACTCCCTGAATCTTTTAGCTTCAGTGGCAACATTTTTTGGAGGATGGCGCTGCATTCCTCTGTGAGTGTCACAGTCTCATAATCTCCAAATCTCCTCTTGTTGGATAGAATATCCTTCATGAACTTCATGTAGCATGACATCTACTCCAAAGCTTCTGCAAATGGAATGTAATATGCAATTTCTTAAAAACATATAGAAACCTTTGGAACTACTTGTCCAGTTTTCCTTGTTTTAATCTCTATGGGAATGGATTTGGTACTTTTTGTTCTTCCTCTTTATGAGGTATAATTTCTTCAGACTTTGTGGCCGCTACTTTTTTTTTGGGTGTGGTGTCATTGGACATAATTTCTACATCTTTCCCATTTCTCATGGTTACAACTTTGGCATTACTCCTTTGGATTCACTTCAGTGTTGCTTGGCAATGTTCCAGGGAATCTCTCTGCTAACTAATTTGCTAGTTGTCCCACCTGAGCTTCCAGATTCCTCATAACAACTGTTTGATCCTTGAATTTAGCCCTTGTTTATTGCATAAATCCTTGTGACGTGGTGTCCAACTGTACCACTAAATCTTGAAGGTTTTGGTTGTTCTTTGCAGTCAACGCCACTTAAGTAATCAGATCATTTGAGGACAAGTGCTGATGTTGAAGGTTTTTTTGTGGCCTCAGCATCTGTTGTTGACCTTGTAAAGGCCTTGATCCGTTAAATGGCATCTATCCCGGAGGGTTCAACACATTTTGATTGTTGCTCCATGAAAAATTTGGATGATCATTCTTCCATGGATTGAAGTTTTGGTATCTTGGCTGATTTGATGCATAATTCAGTTGCTCCATGGGGATGGTATCCATTGATGATAACTCCGGACACTGATCTTTGTGGTGTGGTCCTCCACACATCTCATAGGATAATGTTTGAACTGCCATTACTGGTCTTGGAGCTCCATTTTAACTAAATAAGGTTTCAAGCCTGGAGCTCATGGCATGCATTGCAGCCATCATTGTATCCACCTTATCTATTTTATATCTTCCTCCAATTCTTTTGTTACTTTCTCTCAGTGGGCAATCTATAACAACTTTGTGTCATGGCTTCTAAAAGTGTATAAGCTTCATTGTATGATTTTTTTTCATGAATGTCCCAATGGCTACTACATTTATTTCTCTTCTGGTGGTGTTATCCAACCCATTATAGAATGTTTGGATTTGCCTTTAGCGTGGTAATCCATGGTTTGGACAACTCTTCAATAAATCTCTAAATCTCTCCCATAATTCATACAACGTCTCCATGTCTCTCTGTTTGAATGATGTAATTTTACTCAATAATCTTGCCATGGAGGGTGGAAAAATTGAATGATGAATTGTTTCCTCAGGTCTTTCCAAGTGTGTATTGAGTCTGGAGGTAAAGATTACAAACATTTCTTTTCTTCGTCTCTGAGTGAGAATGGGAATGGCTTTAATTTGATAAGCATCAGAAGTCACTCCTGCATACTAAAGAGTGTCACATATCTCCATAAAAGCACTTATGCGTAAATTTGGATCTTCTGTGGCTCCTCATCCATAGGTGGAATGCTGCATCAGTAACTGAATAGTAGACGATTTTAACTCGATTTGTTTGCCTAAATTGTTCGTCTCCTGATAGAGGGAACTGCTTCATCTGCACGAGGTAGGGAAAAATCCTCCATAGGAACATCATCTTCATCTTGTACCACAACCACATTCCTCTCGTCTCTATCCTCGTCTTTTGGGAGTTGCATTCTGTCCCTTGCTCGTTATTGTGCTCTCCTTCTGGCTTGGAAGGTTCTTTTAATTTATGAATCAAACTTTTCGCTAGAGGAGTCACTCCTTGATGGATTTATACAATAACTGCAAACAAAGTTCCAAAATTTAAAATTAAAAGAAATAAAATTTCAATCTAGCTAAAATTTGTTTGGCGTTAATCTTGTTTAAGCTGCCAATACCTGGGAACGGCGCCAAAAACTTGATGCGCACAAACTTGTTGCATTTTATGTGCAAGTGTACACGTCACATAAGTAATAGTGTGACGATAAGGATGTCGAACCACGAGGATTGGGATAAACAATCACTAACATTCACAAGTTTCGCGCAATTTGATATGAATAAAACTGAGTTAATAGTGATACTACTCTAGTCATTAAGCTACAAATTTTGCAATGAACAAAGATGATTAAAATGCAGTGGAATGCAGATAAATCAAGTACAGAGGTTTAAGATATCCATAGGGAGTAAAACTTCACCACTTGAGTCTCTCATGTAGAATTATAATGTGAGTAGTCATGGATTAGTTATCCTATTGTGTCTAGTGGATTCACCTATCATAGACTCTTATCTCTCTCGAGTTGTAAGCGTCCTTCTCTGGCTTATAGATAAACATTTTTCGATGTCACCTACAAATAAACCAAAGACATTACCCTCAAGTGATCCTCACACGGTGGCACCGACTCTATAGGCATTCTCATGCTATAGCAACCGATGTAGACCTTACTATGCCTAGCATAACTTGTGTCTCTCAACCTCTCATTACGCTCAGAGCATCTACTCACGTTGATCAGACATAAATACATGAGAATAAAGAACAGCATGATCAAATGCCATAAAGACAACTAAAGCATGATAAACATTCAATAATCTCCCCAAGTCCTTCAAGGGTTACGTTGTTCCCCTAGATTTAACGGTTTAGCTCATGCTTAAGACATGATTCATTCTACTAACACACAATATTGAATTCATCACAAGGTAAAAAGAGAATCAGATCAATTCTCCTTGTTGCAAGAGCTTCAGGATAGTGACTCAAAACCGTCATTTTTTCCTTAAACAATCTGGTTTCGTTCTTTGGATTGGTTTCTGCCTTTTATACTACTTCAGTAGCTTCTTGTGGAAGCTCCATGTACAGTGCAGGGGTTCATTTGTTCGCCTACCAAATATTGCCCACACAGATGTGTATATGTATCACCTTGCATGGTCATTTTATCAAGAGCTGGTGTGACACCTTGGATAATTTAGGCAAAACCTTTGCTTTGGGGGTTGTTTCTCTTCCTTTTGTCTCAGAGAGTAATTTATGACTGTTTCTGTAAAATGAAGGAAAATAGGTGTAAAATGCATATCCCCTAATCCTTATTGAGTCCAATTGGACTCAAATAGTCTGCATTTATTAGTTATAAAGTTGGCTCATCACTATCCTAGGTGAGTCATTCCACGACATATGTCTGGGAGCAGTTTGATAGATGACATCCTCTATCCACTTACTACAAGAGGTTTCCACGCATAAGTATCTTGAACTTTCGTATATTGTAAGGCTAAGATGCCTTAGCCTATTATATACTTTTTTTGAGAGAAGCCTATTATATGCATTTTTTGGAGAGAATTGCAAAGAATTTCCAGCATTCCTTTATTATGCTTGAGAACATGCATCTCGTCTCTCAGTGTGTTACACTCATGTATGGTTTTTTTCCAGTTCTTAAACCATCTATTGAGTTCAAACTTGTAGACATCCACGGAGACTTCCTCCTGATTTTCGCACAACCCAAGATACTTCACATTGATTCAGGACATATAAGTTTTGTGTTCATCAGTTAGGCTATCGGAGACAGGAATGCATCTAGCATCAAGAGGGGTATCTGTTGAGGATACGAATTCTTCATTCATAGTAGCAGCAAATGTGATAATTTTGCTCACTACTTCAAGAGGGAGTGCGGCGAGCAAAACTCTTAGACCACGAACACTACCAATTTTTCCCTCTATGTCATGATCAACTCACTCCTTCCTTGGTTTGGGATTGTTGGTACCTTTGACCTTGAGAGGTGACAATGCATTGCTTACCACCTCCCAAGCATCCATGGCTTCTAGAAATGCCTTCATCCAAAATCTCTAAATGAAATAAAAATGTTGACTTGGTTGTGTTGACTGAAAATAGAAGGATCCTATCTTGAATAATGACATACTGACTAACTACAGGATCGCGTTCACCTTGATACCAAGGTTCTTTTGGCAAACCAAGCTTCCATACCAAATGTAAAGTCAGTATCCGCTCACAGATCTGTTATCCAGCATGCGTTAACAACAAGTCTAACTATTTTGCACAAAATAAATAGATACAAAGAATGCTCACATGGTTTGGTCTCAACCACCTACTCTGCAAAGACTATCATATCCCATGATCCTAACAGAGTATAAAAGATTTCACTAAGAATTTTGTAGTTCATAAAAATCCTCATCATTCACTCACCCCATGACAATGGTTTCGATATTCAATCAAGTATGACCCTGTCACAAGATTCTACCCAACCATATCCTCCCTGAACGATTGATAGGAAGTAAGCCTTTGTGATTCCTACCTCACGTAGCTTTATCGATTTTTTTCTCCAACGTGTTGTTGTTGCTTATTCTCAAACTCAATCACACCAAGTGATGCACTCAACAAGTCACTCAACTCACGCATGAGAACTTTCTTGGGATCAAAGGATGCATCTCCAAACCCAACATGCATCCGTATTTATAATAGCTGAGTGTCTTCACAAGGACAAGTTTGATGTGTTATCGAAACTCGTTCTCCAAAGACTATCTTGTCCTGTGAAACACTCCCTTGGCAAGAAATCTCGTCCTCATGGTAATCGTAGGCCAACTAGGATTATTTCCTTGTTTGTCACCCACCCTTTCTTTGACTTAATCTCTTTCCTTCATTTTGCGATTTGCAAGGCCCATTGCCTTGCATATTCCCCGAATCCTATGCACGCGAGTGCACGTTTATTTGCGTATATGTCTTGACAAATTCACGTACCTTGCCCGAAAAATTCATACACACCACGTCCGATAAAGCCACAATCTCTAGTCTCTCCAACTTTCCCGAAACCATCGTATACTCAGCCGGCAAAGACGCATGCACTTCTTATTTTTCCATATGCATCACTCGTTGGATTATAGATTCCAGTTGGCCCATTTCTTGGCATCATGCAAGCATTTCTCCATATCCATGGTCCTCCTCTGGAAATGCGCTACATTCCGGAAGTGCTTTTTCTGCACAACATCCCACCTGTAGATCAGTGGTTACTACACCCTGGAGGACACATATTGACGCATACACAAATTACATACAACGGGCTGTACTTTATGCAATGATGCGTCTTCAGCCGCCGGTGCTACATTCTACTTATAGCACATCATGTCACCACACTCTTGATGCCTAATAAGTGTGATGTTGGATTATATATATATATATGCCAATCCATGAAAGGTTGGCCCTTACAAATATCATGAGGGTGATACGCATAGAAGTAAGAGTATTTGTATGATTCTTTGAAGCGATGAATACTTGGAAACTTATGAAATTACGATTTTATGAAAGTGTCAGTTATCTATGACTTGACTTTAACAAATTTTGATGTGATCCGCACTGGAAGAAGAAGTTTGGTAAAAATAAATTTGGAGGTTAGGGACTGAGGTTGATTGTGGAAGGTAGGATATGTTGGGAAATAATTTTGTTTAAGTTATTTTTACAAAAAAGATTTATTTTAAAGCTTGTTTTGTTTTAAATTATTTTGGAGTCAAAACAAAATAAGTTTTAAAGGGCTTCCACTTAATTGGATTGATCAAGAATATGAGCTTGTGAGATTGAATTGAATTGGGCCAAATCCAATACCACTTACCTATTGCCTAAAAGTTAAGTGGTAGAGGGTCTGCCCATTAATGGGTTAAGTTAAATATATACCTCCAATGTCACACGGTTGTCGAATCTAACAAATCCTTTAGCCTGGATGGTTTCCTTCGGAAGAGAAAGATTCGTATGATTGTAAGATCCTTGGGCTTTGAACCTGTTGAAGATTTTGGAAGACAACATTGGAGGTAATTCTTGGTTACTTTATTTGTTGAGTTATTTCTGTGTTTGTGAATCCTCTCCAACAGGATATGAATCCTTGCATCAACAAGGAATTGAGAAAGGAGAATGAGGGGTCTCAGAGAAGGAGATGTTTCTCAGTGGAATCCATCAGTTATTTGATTACTTTACCGTAAACTGTGTTATGTATTGATTTACTTGCTCATGGTATTGTTTTCTTTAAAGAGGCATGACTGGTATGGAAAGATGGCTAGGATTCCTGCTTAATGCTCATTGATGCCATTGTTTTTTGTGTGTGCAAAAAATGATGGGGGGGGAAAATGATGCGAACGGTGATTTAGATAGATGAAAGCATGCAAGGTTTTCTCAATGATGAGTGAAAAAAACAGACTATTTATTTGTTACATGCCAGAAATTATGATTATTTGGCAGGATTTCTACGCAATTGGTCAGGTTGAGATTGCATCATTCATGAGTCGCCTCGCTCAACTGAAGTATTAGACCCAACAAACGAAAAGATACGAAAGAACTTGTGGTTGTGTGTATATGGTCGTGTCGCAATAATATTCTTTTTGAGAAATTCGGGGGAGGGTAAAACTCAATACCTATATTTGGGCATTTGTCCACGAGAAGATGAGGCAGGAAATGCGACTCGCAGATTGATATGAGAACCCACCAAATTTTGGCTTTACAGGTTGGACTTTTTTGGTATGGGTTAAATATTTTCTACATTCCCTACCTCGTAGCCTACAAATCTAAAATGTAACAAATGCCAAAATTTTCTTCTTTGCCTTGCATATGAATGTTGTTCTCTTATAGTGTAGAATGTTTAGACACAAGTTCACCATTATCCTTTTGAGCTTTTTCAACTCTTGCACAACTTCAAAGCTTGTAGATTTGCGCTTCAAACCCTGAAGAAATAAAAAGCAAAACCAAATCATGCTAGTGCAAATATATATCAAAGAATATGGAATTACCTTATTGAATTCTTGTATATAGAATTACAAGTAAGTTGTTGGAAAAATTTTCAGATTGTATGAAAGCAGAAAAATATAAAAATAAGACAACACAAGATTTACATTATTTGTCTTGAAAGTCTACGTCCATGGGAGAATAAGAGAATAAATTCACTAA
>JAOWBN010187486.1:0-16158 GCA_028565015.1 Pinguicula moranensis | reverse complement strand
AGATTTATCCACTTTTCCATTTTCCCATTTGCTGCAACCATACGTATGTACACGTATATTTTTTTTCCGGGCTATTTAATGAGAAATCATTTATGGTGGTATTTAGAGCCCATTTTGCGCAGCCTCTTAAAATTATAATTGGCTTTTAAGAACCTCGAACTACGAGATTGATGATTATTTTTTGAAAAAATGTGTTTATAATCCACTTATAATTTTAAGAAGGCTGCGCAAAATAGCCCTTTATTCTATTTCGATAGTTTCTCTTTCTTTATTATGCTGATTTGATTACTTATTTTAGTTAAGGTCATACTGATTTGATTGGTATTAATAGGTGGTACCAGTCATCAATGAGTCCTGCCTAGTGGCCACGTTGCCAATAATCGAAACTTTTGGGTGGGATTTTTTTTTTTTGATAATTGGTGTATTCGAATCGACTGAACTTGAACCGACCAGATCTGAACTCGTACCCGACTAATCCCCAGGGTCATGCACCGCCACCCCGATCACACATGACCGGTTAATATCACAAGTCGAAGCCCCGAAGGCGTGACCCTGAAAGTTTGTCATCAGCGAGTTTCGAACCCCTGACCTCTAGGCAAGCCCTGATAGTCAGCAGTCTAGCCGCTGGAACAACCCGTCAGGGTTTTTTTGGGTGGGATCCTATTTAATATTATTTTTTTGACGCATTTGATATCATATTTTTCTTTTTTATGAGCCAAATCGTGGAGGAGCTTCTTCGATAAATTGATCCTCCTACTTCAAAGTTGTTAGGTGGGTTGCTATCACTTGAGCTACCATAAAATAATGGACTTGATATCATGTTATTGGTTTATCTGATATTGAATATTGAAGATGTTATTGGTTTATACATGATATTTTTACATATAAGTTGTGTTTATATGTTTTTAATTTTTTTATTTTTTGTTAAAATTTCCTTCAGTTTTTAGTATTTTTTGGGCATGGTACGGTTCATGAAGGTTAGTTTATGAATTAATATATAGTTTTCTGATGTGTGTGGATTTTTAAAAAAAATGTCATAAAAAATAGGCCCTGGATATTTATGAAAATTAATTTTAGAGTAAAGTTCATTTTACCCAATCAACTTTACATTATTTAATACTTTCTCGCCCTCAACAAAAAATGCTGGATATTTTTACCCTTATAATAAATTACAGAAATAAAATATTTTGGAGCCAAGCCATGAATAGAATAATAGCTTTACATGCAACTAGGGGGTGTTTTGTGCAGTCATCTTAAGCTTATAATTGGCTTATAAAAATATTTTTTTTAAAAATGAGTTATTTTTAAAAAAAAGTATTTATAAGCCAATTATAATTTTAGGAAGACCGCGCAAAATAGGGCATAACGAACCCTAACAATTGTACGATTGCCAGATTCCTAGTAGCAGTTAGTTTCGTTAGGTTATGTGAAGCTGACCCCATGTGTGCAGGTCTTTATTTTTAATCAAATTTAATTACCGAAAAAAGAAAGAAAGAGCTAACCTGTTTTCCGTCCAGTATTTCGTTGAGTAAAGAAGACAACTCAAAAGGCAAAGATTACACATAGTGGATTAGGGATTTTACAATAACATAACACCTTATGTCTCGTCAGGGCCAAGAGCAGCATATATCTTTTTTTTTTTTTTTTATAAGTAATAAGGGTATCAGATTTCCCAGATCACAGGTATCGGGTATCCTTTGGGCCCAGGGGCCCGCCGACTAATCCCCACAGATATCAGCAAAATTCCTCACTTGGGGGACTCGATCCCCCGACCTCTCTAGGCAAGCCTTGAGAAATCGAGAGTCGCAGCTTGCCGGTAGGACAGACTGCAACTGATAAGAGCAGCATATATCAAGATCAACTACATGGACTTGGTTATGGGAGTATGGACTTGTTGAGTACCATGCGTCCACAACAAATAGAACTGAAAGAGTCATTATTGATAAATTTTTTAGATTTGTGCTAATAATAAATTATATCAAAATGAGTCTATTAAATTCCAGTGCTTCAATTAATAAAGTTGTTGGAATATATACATCAAATGATGCAATGCATCTTGGATCGCAACGAAAATGATATTTTTGTATAATTACAAAGGTAAAATTGAGTACATCTGACTCCACATACCCCAATTTAGTTGGGAATATACTAAGTAGGTTGTGGTTGTGGACTTGTTGAGTAGCAGGATATTTGTCGGGGATGCCGTGGATAGAGCAAGGATTTAGGGTGAGAAGTATTTCTTGAAAAACTATGATAGATTAGTTAGAGCAAAGACCTTACTAGACCCATTCAACATATTTATAAATCAACAAGGGATTCCTCCTAAAATGCCTACACTTGTAAGATCTGAAGTTTTTTTTTGGGTAATTAAAATTTTCATTAAAAACAGAGTAAATAAAAATTATAGGATCAGCTCTAAGAATACTCTGTATCAGCACAGTTTTTCCTCAAGCCATGGCAACAAAACCTATCAAAACCTATCAGACAGTCGGTTAGTTTTCATCCATGAGAGTGATCTTGCAACACAGGGTGGGTGATCTTAACCAATCTCCGATTGTGACTCCTTTAAGCGGAACTTCATGAGCACTTAGCCAATACCAAACATTAGTTCGGATCCATTCCATTGCTAACAGGTTATGTGAATCCGCATCAAATCTTAGAGCATTCCGTTCGGTCCAAATGTACCACATTGTCGCCTGCCAAACTGCTTTCCAAACTTCTGCACTAGTTTTATCTGCTGCGATCTTCATATGATTTTCGAAATGTCCCTGTATGTCTACACAACTGACAGGAGATATATTGAACCAATCATATACCTTCTCCCAAATTTCTTTCGCATTGAAACATTCAGCAAATAAGTGCTCAGAGCTCTCCTTTGCTAATCCACACATTGCACAGTATTGTTGCAGTTCCGGGATGAATATCCCCCGCTTTACTAGATTGACCACGGTAGGAATTCTATCTTGTAGCAACCGCCAACAGAAAATTTGAATTCTTTTGGGAGCATATTTTCCCCACATTTTATCATTGTAACCTTGGTTAGGAGTATTCTGAGATTCCACTGCAAGAATCGATGCATATGCTGAAGAGACTGTATATTTTCCACTGTCTGAACCTTCCTTCCCACTTCCAGAAGTCAGAATCCTGCTCCAAAATCTCAGTAGAAGGTAAGCATCTAAGGAGAGTTTGTAATTCTATCTGATCTCTTGTACGCAGAGTTCTTCTGAAAGTAAGATTCCACACTTCTCTAGAATGGTCGACAACCAAAGACATTCCAGATAAGAGAGAATTCTTCTGCAAACTTATTTTAAATAGATGGCTATACGACAAAGCCAAACAGCCGTCTCCAGTCCAATTACTCCGCCAAAAGTGAGTCTTATCACCACTTCTAGTGACTAACTTCAATCTGCTTTCGAACCAAGGTGCGGAAGAGAAGGACCATATATCCCTCCAATACTGAGAGATATTATCAGGCATGGTCAGTAACTTCCAATCACATAAGAAATCGTTCTCCTTGAAATATTTTGATGTTATAACTTTACTCCACAAGCTCTCCGGTTCAGTTCTGAAACGCCAAAGCCACTTACCGAGTAAGGCCTTGTTCATGGATCTAGTGTCACGGATTCCCAATCCCCCTTCCGACCTCTTCTTGCAAACATCTTTCCAGCTAACCCAGTGTATTGGATTGCTGCTACTGGAATTTTGCTTCCACATGAAACTACCCATTATTTTGTCAATCAACTTAGATATTTGCTTCGGAGCTTTGTAAAGAGACAAGTAGTATATTGGCAGACTTGCCATAACGGATTTCAACAGAGTGCACCTGCCAGCCAGTGATAAATACTTGTTCTCCCATCTTAAGACTCTTCTCTTTATCGTCTCTATAATTGGATCCCATGTTTTCAATCTATGTGGTTTACTCCCTAAAGGAAGTCCCAGATATGAACATGGTAATGATGAATGCTGACAATAAAGAGTCCTTGCAAATCTATCCATAGTTTCCGTAGACAGATTCAACCCAAAGATTCTACTTTTCATGAAATTGACAGATAACCCAGATATGAGTTCGAAAATTCTGAGAATACCTTTTAGAACCCGGATGTTGTCGTTGTTTCCTTCAATGAATAATAATGTGTCGTCCGCGTATTGTAAATGCGTGAGTGTCACCGAACCAACTTTAATTCCAGTGAGTTTGTTTAATGCCACTGCACGATTTAAAAGCATTCCCAAACCTTCTGCTGCCACCAAAAATAAGAATGGAGAAAGCGGATCTCCTTGCCTAAGGCCTCTTTGTAGTTTAAACTCACCAGTGCAACAACCATTAATCAAAACTGAGGCATGAGGAGTTGTTACACATTCCTTCATCCAGGATATCCACTTCTTGCTGAAACCGAATTTTTCCATCATTGAGGACAAGAAATTCCAATCCACTGTGTCGAACGCTTTAGCAAAATCCACTTTCATCAGAACTGATTTTTTTTTATTTCCTCAGACTGTGAATCGCCTCATTAGCCACCAAAATACCATCTAAGATCTGCCTTCCTTCAATAAACGCCGTTTGATTTGCAGAGATAATCCGATGCATCACTCTCTTCATTCGGTTGGCCAAAAGTTTTGATAGGATCTTGTACCCACTGTTAACCAATGAAATTGGTCTGAAATGGTCCAGGTGTGTAGGATTTGTGATTTTAGGAGCCAATGAAATGAGCGTAGAGTTCAAGCCTTTTGTTATTCTCCCTGTCCTCTGAAATTCCTTAATAAATTCAACAAAATCCACTTTCAGTGTCTCCCAATGTCTCTGAATAAATAAGAAGTTGTAGCCATCCGGACCAGGATTTAGAGGTAGCGCAACCCCAAACAGTATCCTTGATTTCTGCTTCTGAAAAAACCGCTGTTAGACTTTCATTCTCACCTTCTGTCAAAACCGAATCAGACTGAATATTCAGTGTTGGTCTGGACCAAGTATCAGAAGAGAAATGAGCTTCAAAATGTTTCTTGATTCCTGATTTTACCACCCCTACATCCTCAGACCAAGACCCTTCTATAAATAAGCCTCTGATCGAATTTCTTCTTCTGTTACCTTGTAATCTAGCATGAAAATATTTCGAGTTTTTGTCATCTTCCTTGATCCATTTGGATCTTGCCTTTTGTCTAAGCAAGGATTCTTTCTGCAATGTTTTTTTGTGTAATTCTGACTGTGTTTCAATTCTGAGCAGATTGTTCTCCCCCCTGAAATGCCCTTGTTCTGCCAACTCGTCCAGATGCAGCAATGTGTATTTCAAGGCTTCAATATGATTATCCACCTTACCAAATTCCCTTTGATTCCAATCCTTAAGTTTCAACCTCATTAGCTTTAATTTTTCTTGCAGAATATAGCTTTTGAATCCTGCAACTTGAATAGAGGACCATTCCTGTTTCACAAAATTTGCAAAATCACTGTTTGATTCCCAGCAATTCAAAGTGCGGAAAACTTTAGGGCCCCAGTTAACTTCTTCATTTTTCAATAATATCGGTCTATGGTCCGATGAGACCCTGTCAAGACCCAGTTGAAACATATCTGGCCAATGATTCAGCCATTCTTCCGAAAGTAGAAATCGGTCCAATCTGCTGCAGCAAGCACCGCCTCTAGTTAAACATGTGAACCTTGTTCTTTGCAACGACAGATCAACTAATTTTGTCTCAATTAGGAAAGAGTTGAACTCTCTCATTTCTCCCACATTCAGAGTTGCCTTGCTTCTTCTTTCAGCTGATGATCTTATAGCATTAAAGTCTCCTGCCACGCACCAACGCGCAACCGAGTCTCCTGTTATCAAAGCCAATAATTTTTCCCACAGTTGACGCTTAGCACGTATTGCACCAGGAGAATATACATTAATTATTCTGATCTGGACCGAATCAGGACTTATCAACATTGATACATAAATAGTCTCTTTCAACTTGATAATTTGCGAGTTGAAAGACCGAGATTTTCCAAATAACCAATAAGCCTCCAGCTGAACCTGTAGCTTCACTGTATCGCCAATCAAATTCATCATCCGGCCACATTTGTCTGACAATCCACCTTGTTATCACTTCCAGTTTGGTTTCCTGAATCATGATTAAATCTGATTGCTGTTGGTTCACTAAATCCTTGATTTCTTTTCTTTTGCTGATCATCCCCAAACCCCGGATGTTATAAGATATTAATCGCATTCTCTTGGTAAAACTGTTTGGGCCGGCACCAAGTTAACCGATGAATTGAAACGTTCAGAGTCTCTGTCTTCCATTTCATTAATTCTTCGGATAACTTCTTCCCGAGTAGAATTCAGGGTGACTCCAATTTCAAGACCCAAATCTACTGTTGATTCTGCGACTATGAGTGCTCGAACTGAACCGTTGGCCGGTATTTCCCCAGCAGAATCTTCGATAAGGCGGCGCTGGCATTCATGAATTATACGGGTATGTCTTCTAAGTTTAGCTGCTGAGTGAGTTACCGGATTTAGAGGAACATAATTCTCCTTACACTTAGCAGCAAAAGAATCAGGAGAGAGCTGCAATAAAGGCATGATATCGAATGGATCAGGGCTTGATAAGTTCACCTGTTCGATCTCCGGAGCAGGGACCAAGCATTTTTCCTGGTGAGTAGGAGAAGTCTGGGATGTTTTAATATGATCTGGGCCCTCAGCAATAACTTCCGCCACAGAGTAATTGGGTCTTAGGCCCACTCGCTCGTGTTGCTTGGCTAATAGTGCAGTAAATTTCCCTTGACATATTTGACTTGGGGGAAAGTTCCAAATCACACTAGGAAATTTTGGGCTCTCATTACGTGTAGAAGTGGTCCCCACTTCGAGCTGCCCACCCTGATGAGTAGGAGATGTGGCAGTAGAATTACCTCTAATTTGCTCCTGCAATCCTGGGTCTGTGTCGGCGACTTCTATGATCAGAGGGGAATGAATTTTGGCCTCACCTTCATTATTTGATTGAGACTTATCAAGTTTGTCACCTAGCCGCTCATCGATTTGCGTGAGTTTACACGGGAGTGAACTTTGACTTGAATTTTTGTTTCCACCGCCTGCATTGTTTTCACACGGCGGAGTTGCCGGAGAAGACTGATTTCCTACCGGAACCGTAACACCCCCTCTTCCTTCAGCTAAGACAGGCCATTCTTTGTCAGAAAGAGTGGAAATCTTTTTTGGTTTCCACCATGGTTTCACAAACAGTTCAGATTTGGCATGTTGAGCTTCTTCCTTAACTTCCTCCAGAGCATGAATCCTGAAAGTTTACGCCTCTGTTTCAACTGCTATGCTTTGTTGGATTTGTCCAATCTCATTGGTTAGAATGTATATTCTGGCAAATTGCATTTCAGAGAGTTGCAGAGTTTTCTCGTCGATTTTAATCAGAAACCTATTTGCAATTTCAGTGAAAAAGGTTTCCCCCCAGCAGTGTAATGGGGTGCCCCTTAATCGGATCCAAACTGCTCGAGCTGGTTTGCCTTTTAATAAACGCCAAGGATGCAGTGAATGAAGACATAATTTACCCTGAGTGCTTTCATCTTTCAATAAGGCAGATTGAGCCTCAGAAGAACTTAATCTGATTAGGACTTCCCCTCCTTCCAGGCGGGAAGCCTGGCTATTGTCGTAGCCAGCCCCTAGAAGTATGTTATTGATGCTTTCAAGGTCCAGAACCAGAGCTGGAATACCAATCAAACTATTCTCTAGCCACGAAACTTCAGACGAGATTGGACTGAATTTTAAAGGATTATCCTTACCCCTGTCTAACTGATCAGTATCTGAGACAAGTTTTTCTTTCATAGCTATCTGGATTTGAACGCTCCTAGTTTCTTCATTGCCACCCATTCTCGCATTGCGGACTACGAGTTTAAATGAACCAACCCATATATCATTCAACCTTTCTAACATCTCCTGACAAACTGAGGCCTTAAGAAATCTCACGAAACCAAAGCGATATCCGGAAGGAGAGAATATTTTGGGTATATGAATGTCTCCAACAACTCCATACCCAGAGAAGACACTCCACATTTCTGATTTTTGCCAAGATGGAGGAAAATTAGAGAAATGGTACGAGACAGAGTTTGCACGAAGCTTCGTGATGTATGCAGGAAGTGTTTTCCTCACCGGGGCTTTCACTGCTTCTGTCGTTTTACCTTTACCATTACGACGTCTTACCTCATTCCATTCACCCTCCCCCTCGGACGAGTTTGGCACTTCATTTGGCTGAGTATTAGGATTATGTGACCGGGGACTTTCAGGAACTACGGTTGCAGCAGAAGAACAGGAAGCCATTGATTTACCAACAAGATTTGAGTCGAACAGTTTACGGGTGTTATTCCTCCAACCAGGAGCAAGGCATCCACCGAAGAATACACTACCGACGAGCGCACCCGAACGGTATACAAAAGATATCTCCGGTGAAGTGGTCTGGCGAAGAGGATGACCTCAGGAATATGTGTACAGAGAGCATCGGTAGCGGTGTAACAACATGGAGTTGATATCTTATTTTCTTCTTCTTCTCATGCTCTCAGATTCTAAAAGCTTGTAAGTGGGTAGAAGGTTGAGTTGAGAGTGCGCAATTGTGTTCTCTCGCATGCTTCTCAATCTTGATCTAATCTTTCTAGAGAATTCTATGGAAATCTAAGGAAATGCCATGTTTCTCACTTGGCCCATAATCTCATCACTGTCTAAGTTCCGAGGCAGCAGCACTAAGCATCCCAGGTGCACCTTGAAGCTTAAATTCGGTGAAAAATGGCTCAGGATCTTGACATCCTTTCACGCTAAATCTTCCCAACTTATATCATCAAACTCTCAATTGATCATGATCAACCACTCATTCATTCTAGGCACACATGGGGATCACTCTGCACCGTTCGGTAAGTCACCTTTGGAAGTCCATTTGACACTGTACAATATGGAACTTATGAAATGTGCGGAATGCAGTGAGATTTCAGCACAAAACTTTTGACAGTGATGCAGTTTTAGAAAGAATTCAAGTTCAGTCGTGGTATTGGCACACCATTTTTGAGAAAGTTCCGACGTTGATCACGCTAGCAGACTGGATCTGACATCCAAGATTATGTGTTAGCACTTTTTTACTACCTTGATCTTTCATGCATATATATTGATAGAAGATTACCCATATATTGCCGGATAATCTTATGCAAAGTGTACCTGTTCAGTGTGACAAATTGAAATAAAATTCCAAACTTATCAAAAAAGAAGTTAACTTTCAATAAAAATAATAATAACAAACATTTATAAAATCATACAATAAAAAGAACCATTTGTTGACAAAATAAGGCCTAAGGGAGGAGCCGGGCCATGCCCCCGCCTCCATTCGCCCTTGCTTCGGAGAGGCCTAAGAATTTCATTCTTTTGTTTGAAGGATGGCATTGCCGAGTGCATCTTGAAAAAAGAAAATGGGGCCAAAAATATTTTTGTTAGGTGGGCCAAAAAATAGTTGGGCTAAATTTTTTTGGGGAGGTAAATTAATATTTTTTAATAGAATGTGACAAAATAATTTACCTTCTCAAAAATGATGAAAAAACATTCAATTTAAGAGATCAATCAATAATAATTTTACCATATCAAACACTTGGGATCCGAATGATCCTGAGCTTTGGTGATAATATTAAAAAAATGGCCCAAGGACGCGAATGACCATGGGCTTTAGTGTACTTCAATTAAAAAATGACCCGCCCAAAGGGAGAACCCTCCCTCCACCCTTTCGCATTGCACGTTCGTTTACCGGGAAAAGCCGGACGTCCGAAGGAGGGGACACGAATAATTTGGTATGACATGGTCTCCCGCGTTGTTTGATAAACTACTTTACACTTTTGAGACCGTCTACATATTCATAGAACAGTGCGATGTAATATACAGATTCTGTAAGTAACTGCGGAGTACACTTGATCAAATCTCTGCAGCAAAGGATATCCCACACCCGCAGGTTTGAGTTGCATTCGGATTGCTAAAATTAAAGCCTCCCCCAACGAGTGCACCACTGTAGTCCATATGCGTGCCGAAGAGAAAGAGTAGGCCCTTGGGACCACAAACTGCAATCAGGATCAGAAAGTCAAGAGCTAACGAATGAGAGACAGAAGGGTTGAACACAAAAATAGAATCCATGATTGAACTATTTTTATCCGGGCTAATACCAGTAATCGGATATGTGACCTAGAAAACATACACCTACATGCATGCACTCTCATAACCACTAAGTAAACTCAACATCTATAATGGTAAAACACCATCTATGTGGTTCCATATGCTCGTAGAAAGGTCACAATGTCCAAATGAGGAATGGATTGCAAAATGAGGAATAGAGAGTAACATTTACCAATTGCAAAACCGCCATTTTCTATGACATTGTCATGCCTGCAAAAACCTCCACTCCATTTCGTTAGGATGCAGCTTAATCAGTCTCTCAACAAGCTCCATGGCTTCTTTCGCCTTTCCTCTCCTCATTTTAGCATTCACAACCATTTTCAGAGTATCACTATTTTTTGGATCTCCTTGCAACAGCTTCACACACATCACCTCTTCTTCATCTTCACCACTTTCAATATCGGCATTTGTCTTCTCCTCAACACTGACAGTTTCTTCGGGAGGCTGGGCCGAAATTGGCCTTTGGCTTCCAATATCTTAACAAAATGAGGGACCCCAGAAGCAAGGCTACAATCTTTTCAGGACGAAACTTCGAAGCTGAAGGTTTTTATTTGGGTTTGAGTGGAACGTAAAGTTCTCCAATGGGTGGCTGGGGTTGATGCGAGCAATAACGGAATGACGGTAGGTTGGGAAAGTGGTTTTCAGAGGTTCAGGGTCTTACGATACGAAAATATGGGGCTTTGATTGATGTAATTGCGAGAGGGGGACGGAATTGGCTAGAAATGATGAATACATCTTGTTCATTGAAATGGCTTGGCTTGGTTCCTTGAGAACTCCAGGAAGACGAGATGGAAAATATAAATTCCAAATCGACCCGCCTGGTAAAACGCTAAACCCTAACCATTTGATTGTTCTAATTTTTTTTTGGAAAATGGATGCTTCTTAAAATTGCCAGATTTTAGAAAACATAATACCATTGAACTGGACACCCAGGACTTGAGATGAGACTGGCCTAATACTTTTTTATTCTTTTGTTTGAAGAGAAAGGGGGCCGCAGAATTTTATTGAAGGGGTTAAAACAACTTTGATTTCTTGACCCAATTATTACTTTACTGGTAGAATAGTGTTAAAACAACAACAACCTTATTTTGATGCTGTGACTTTGTCCTTTGCGTATTGGTATGCAAGTTTGTAGATCATGATTATGAGCAATACAACGTTTTAATTAGGGTGCCTGTGCTTATCTTGGTGCTTTGTGGTTTAGCAAGATTTCTGGTGTTATTATTATCGATTCATTCCTCACCCATTTTCACAGTATTCAACAACTGGTTTTGTTTATATAATCCAAATCATCATTTTACCTTATTCCTTAAACTTCTCTGCCATAGTCCCACATTTGTAACCTGCATTCCTTATACTTCTCTGTTTGATACTCTTGCATTTTTTTTTTTTTTTTTTTTATGTCCAATTTTTTTTTTTTTTATTGGTACAAATTCTAGACCCTTCACGCATGGCCATTTTGCATGTGCTGGTGTATGTTTTGACACTTGTGCCCTCCCGGGCAATTACTAGTAGACAATAATGAAGTAGTTTGGTTGGTCTTTTCTCGTCACTTGATTGAATTATATCCAGACTGGGATGGCCATGACACTCGACACCTTAGAATTCTTCCCGCCAATAGAAAACAAAGCAAGAGACCTACACCTAGTCACCTACCCTATACCCTACGGCTAACGGCTCCGTACGATTGGATAATGGGTTTTATTCACTTAACATGATAAGGTTGAATGTTATAAATTATTAAGTGATTTATCTACTGAAATGTCATTTTTGGACAAAGTTTGATAACTACATATATATTTGATTGAGAGAGATAAAACTGTTATTTTATTTAAAATAGCGGGAAATGCCTACAGATTTATTGTGTGTTATTATCCGCCAAGTGGAGGGCAAATTAGATATTGTATATTAATTGATTGTACTTGGTCAAGTGTGATAATCGCATAGACGCATATTGAAGAAGTGTGATTATTTATCATTCATTATTCCGTGTTGATTGAATTATAATCGCTCGACCCAAATAAAAGCATCTTAAATTGGGATGTTAAGTATGATTAAGAGGAATAAAATACTCGAACGTCGAACCCCCCTAAATCATGGAAATTGCACGGACCCAACTAGTATGGTCTTGGTCTTGGACACTAAAGAAAAAGGTCAAAATTTGATTAAGAAACAAGATATACATATATAATTGAATCATATTTCATGGGAGTAAGTGAGATTTGTGAGACCGAATCGAGTGGAGTGCACGTGAAACCTCTTCGTGTAGACAAATGTGCTTTCTTTTGTTTTATATTTTCTACAAAAAGCCCTTAAGTTTTCAGACCTCACGTGAGGCTCGCAAGACATGCTCAGGCGACGCGGAAGAGTTAATAGGTGGACGAATGGTGGAAGGAGCCTACGATTGCCCGAGATTTAGGGGTGTCTGTAAATTCTTGTATTTATACATAATTAATTTTTTAAAAGATTTTTTAAAAAAATAAACTTTTATGAAGAAGTTAAAAAGTGTTTACAAAATATGATTTACTACAATAAAAGTTACAAACATAGTGTTTCAGATTATTATTTCAAAAGCTACTTTTTTAACTTATAAATAAAAAATGATAAAAATATCTTCAAATTAAGTTTTTTTTGGGAATATTGAATTGTTTATGAGTAGAAATGTTTAAAATTTTAATTTTTAAATAATTATAAAATTATCACCGACAAAAGCACTCAACAAGTTACCATCCTTCTAACTTTTTTTTCTTCTTATCCAGCGCTAAAAGCCAATAGTCAAACGTCAAGCAAAATCGCAAACAGATTTTTTCACCGCCAAAAGTCAAAAGCTACTTTTTTAATGAAACTTGAAAATACCCCATTAGTGTTCGAAGTGAATCAGACAAGGGAGAAAAGTGTCGATTGTAAATAAAATAGAATACGGGACTATTTTGTAAATATCTATTATAATAATAACGTTATACATTTATCTTTCAAACAAAATAATTCCCACCCCACTACGACACATCATTCAAGTATTTTATAAATCATTTCAACCTTTATTTGGCACAAGTGTTGGAACTTTTTTTCACTGCAATTATTTGGCGATGTTTTGTTTGGGACGCAATTGAAAAAATGAGGAACAATTGCATGATTGGCGTTGCGCAATAAATAACGGCACAAAGTACGGGAGTCGTGCGCGCGTGTGAACATGTCGGTCGGTGGACCGACACAAGCACAAGCTCCAATCATTTGTGTTCAATCATTTTTCACATAATTCAGTTTGAGATTGATTGAATGGTACGAGAAGTGACTGTAATTGGATTGGTCAAGCGACATGCTTGCAACGATTATGGTATGATCTATTATGGTAAATCGACACCATTCTTTACTAGAAATGATATAGGGCAAGAAATTTTGTGCAATAATAGGGCAAGAATGGTGAGTCTCAGGGTTTAATATTAATCCCAACGTGTTAAACATCATCCCATCGTTCATCCATCGGGGCCCACCTTTCTTGCCCTATTATTACACAAATTTTTTTGCTCTATATCATTTCTCATTCTTTACCTATACCAAACCAATGATACTTCTACATTAATTATCAAAAGATAAACATTGATACTTCTGCAATTTTTGGTCGATAACACACCTGCAGGGACGGAGCTAGCGGGCATCTTTCGCCCTCCAAATGTTATATCGAGCAGGGTAGGAATATTGTTAGGGTTCATGATTCATGAACGTTAGTGGCAGAATTGAAATTGTCGATAGCTGATTAATCAACGGCAGGTTAACTTGACCATCCATGGTTGGTTCAATCAATTCCGATTAATCATTTCACTCTAACATAATTCTAATACAATTTTGACTCTTTTTTTTTTATATATATAATTGGCCGATTAATTGGCGGTTAACCACCAATTAAAGGTTGGTTCATTGAATCACCGATTATAATTTTTCAAAAAATGAACTATAATCGAATCGATGCTCTAGGATTAATCGGTGGTTCACTATTTATTTTGTTCAACTCTAGCTTCAATTTATACGTTATCATTCTTAAATTTGTATTGACTCCCTAAATGGAGCAACAGTTGAAACTAAAGGGGTGAACCTTGTTGGATGGAGGAGATCAAACATTTTCAAACACAAAATACATGTAAATTGTACACATATATTTCTTTTTTAAACTATATAGCAGCCCCCAAATTCTTTTTTCAAAAAACATAGGGGGCCTTGTCCCCCCATACCCCTTCCCTCATCCCGTTTGGCATCACAAAACTAAAATGATTGATCAATAAGACGAAGTGTACTGTGTGGGCATCTTTAAGCTTACTCCAACAGAGGCTAGAGGCTAGCGGCTAGACTATTGCCGTCTCAATTACCCCATCCATCCCTCAATGAGTTACCAAATCAATCAACCGCTAGGCTGAGTAGATAGATATTCCCCCGAATTCTGTATGATTGGCGATGATATTACTATTTACTACAATAATCCCGAACATGCTCCCACTTGACATGAATCATGACGACGAAGTCGACAAAGATGTCGGTTTCTGATTGCATGTGTCCGCGTGCTAATGTGTCCCACGTGTTCCAATTATGATCCGGATTCCAATCTCCGAAACCTGGCCCAGTACGACGCTACTCTGTCAGATACACGTGAAATGCACGTGTAATTGGCCATCGCTTGTCCCGGCCCATTTCCTCTCTCAATCAAATAGAAATCTCGAGTCTCTGTTTGACGTGATTTTTCATAGGAGGAAAACTCAGCGGAAACTTGGTAGAGACTACTAGATTAGTCCCTTAATTACGAGATTAGGGAACTTACCAGCCACCAGGTTCCCTTAATTAATTAGCGAGGACATTTTACAGATGACCTTAATTAGCGAGGAAAATTGTACGCAGAGGGAGGGGGCGCTTGCCCCCCACCCTAAAACAAAACTTGAGCAGTTTTTAGTGTATTTTTTTTTTTACCCCCAACTCCCACGCAGACGCACCCCTTGCCTTGGTGCCACATCCCCGATTCGGGATCATGACTCTGGGGTCAAACTATTAAAATCCTGGCTATTTGGTGGGGGAACCTTCGGGCATGTACTATGTTGCAACTGCTGGTTCTCTCTGGTCGGAATGAACAATGAATTAGTAAATATTTTCTTGGGACGTTGGATTTTGTCATGATTATAAGTTCTAAATATATCAGTAAAGCGTTTGAATCATGGGTCGAGGCAAGATCGATTTGAAGATAATTGAGAATAACAGCAAACCGTCAAGTCACTTCTACAAAGAGGCTCGTGGGTTTGTTCACGAAGGCAAGGGAATTTTCGATCTTGTGCAAGGCACAGGTCACAGTGATTGTTTTTCCAGTGACTGGGATTTGCTTGAATATGCAAGTTCAGTTGTTCAGACATTGACATGAACATGGTACTCCGCGGCGGGAGAGGACATCGGAGCAGCAACCAATTGAAGAAGGTGTGGAGGATCGCATGGATGAGATACAGAGGCTCAGACTGAGTCGCTTGACAGGGATGAGCGTACAAGAGTTGTCTGAGGTTGAACGACGACTCAGCGATGGAATTGTATGCATAAGGAAGAGGAAGAAGGAGGTTCTTCAGCAGCAGTTTGAAGAATCGAGAATGCAAGAAAAACAGGCGATGATGGAAAAAGAAAAAATGCACAGACAGATTGGCATGCTTCAAACGTTTCTGCCAATGAGAATTGAAACCAACACTACTGAAATCGGGGAGGAAAGGTTGAATACCAATCTCTACTTAGGACATTTTGGATTCTAACTTGTTGTCTTTTAGAAGTAGGATACAAACAGCATGATTGTAATGTTTTTATGTTTATAATTAAATTTGCATTAATAAAATGTCCAATTACAGCACATTACAAGGTCGAGCAAGCTATTTTACTCTTTCTCATTCATCTAGAATACAACGTAGACAAAACAAACATCAAGTTGTCTATAACATGATCCAATTAGAGCCATGACATTTGAAACAAACAATGCCAGGTTATC
>JAOWBN010187476.1:0-16159 GCA_028565015.1 Pinguicula moranensis | reverse complement strand
GTAAACGGGCTCGGGTCCGGACTCGTCCCAACAGTAAACGGGCTTGGGTTCATGGAGGCGTGCACATGTGTGAGCTAACACATAAAGTGAATGTGGGCTACTCTCTTAAAAATCTTAGTACCAAGATGATAGAGTGTAGCACCACAATTTTTTATATGTAGCTATAACTTGTTGTTCCTAATCCGTGCGGGATAGGATACTCCCAACACCTCCCTAATGGGGGAGTGTTGAAGTTACTTGTCCCACATCAGTTGGAGAAGAGAAATATAGAGGGTTTATATAGAAATACAAAATATTAATTGAATGAGGCCTTTTGGGGGATAAAAGTCCCAAGAACAAACCCGTGAGGGCTCCGGCTCAAAGCGGACAATATTATCCAAGTAATGTGGTGTCTAAAAATTCTACATGGTATCAGAGCAGGTTTACCGGTGTGGGCCTCACAGTTGTGTGTGTGACGTGACACCCAGAAGAGGTGCACGCACGGAGGTGGCTACCCCGTAGTGAGTCGTGACACCCAGAAGAGGTGCACGCTCCAGAAGTGGAGCCCGAGAGTAGGGTTTTGGTAGCCTTGGAATAGGCCCGCCCCAAATATTCTCAAGTCCAACAGGGTATGCCTAGTTGGACTTGAGGGAGGAGTGTTGAAGTTACTTGTCCCACATCGGTTGGATAAGAGAAATGTAGAGGGTTTATACAGAAATACCAAATATTACTTGAATGGGACCTTTTGAGGATAAAAGTCCCAAGAACAAACCCGTGAGGGCTCCGGCCCAAAGCGAACAATATCATCCAAGTAATGTGGTATCTAGAAATTCTACATTGAGCAATATAGCCATTTACTATAAACTGTCAAAATCATCCACATTGTTTTTTATTTTATTAACTTGAGGATTCAAACCCAGATCCTTAATTCTCATTCGAACAGGAGCTTGCAACCCATAGATCCGTGTGGCGTTGTCAGTGACTTCCCATCGTGGTAAGCATATTGTCATTTTCTTCAAGATCTGAGCATTCTTCAAAACATAACTTACTATCACTGCAACAACGAGAAGGTACCAAGAATCAAGATCTATACATCATAAAAAAAAAAAAAGCATCCTAGCGAAGACAATACCGGCACAACCCTGCCCACAGCCCACACCATGCCCATCATTAATTTCAAAGAAAACAAGCTCTAAGGGCCCGTCCTCCCTCACAATCATCAAGACATTCAAATTAAATGATGAGCAATCGAAAAAAAAAATTGTTACTTTTTGTATGGTCGGATTTTGACTTGCTAGGAATAATATTTTTATATGATTCATCTCAAACCGAAAATTACAGTTGGATAATAGGAAAAATAATATTTTTGCGAGAATATGAGGATAATATTAAATGGGAGTCCTAGCCCCTTTGTCGAAAAAATGAAGAATTGAGCTTTTCTTTCTTAGTTTATTGGGCACACGGGTCCCACTTTTTTGTAGATTGGGTTAGTGTATTTCTTTTATCTTTGGGCCAAGTTCTCCTTTCTGCCCCGGATCAGGTCCGTGAGGCTCTTCTTCTTTCTCAGTCAGGTCTCTTGGAGAAAGAAAGGAGCGGGTGCCCGATGCTCCATCATTACTCCCCTTCTTCGACAAAGAATCTCAACAAAAATCTTATTTTCATTCACTTGCCGCTGAATTCCGGCCTTCCAAGTGATGCTCTTTGTCAGGTGTCGGTTGTCCTTTCCTTGAGTTTTTTTTTCTTTAAATTGGGTGTCTTGCTCGATGGTTTCTCCAGGTCGATTACTCTTGAAAACATATAGAAAATGGAAAGTCAAGGTGGACATTTATCTTTTTGCAGTGCTTTTAACAATTCTAGTTTCTTCTTTGATTTTTGTTGACTCTTCAATTTCTATGTTTCTCTGTGCAAGTTCAAGTACTTTGTCTGGTTCTTCCTTGGGTATTGATGAGACGATAACATATGTGCATTTTCGGGTGATCCGAGAGGGCTGTGATTTTGGCCTAGAGGTAACTTTAGGGTGGTTGGGAAAGGTAGTTGGGACCCTCTTTTGATTATGCGTGGTGAAAATTGGGTTCACATCGGCGATCATGAGGGAGAATATCACTTTCTGTGGGAGCACTGATGGTGGAAGGCTCTTGCGTGGATGGGGGGATGTTGTGCGGAGCTGGAGACTTCTGGTATGGCGCATGCATCTGTTGTGACTCGCCTTTGCCGGGCTCATGACCAGATGAGTTGTCAAGTTGCTCGGATGGAGTCTAACGTCGTTCTATCTCTTTGTTTTGGGGAGTCAAATAGATCCATGTCCCGTCAGGTGAATCACTTGGTGTCTCTGTGTTCTGTTGGTTGTCAAACTTTGGGGAACTCTCAATCATTCATTTCCTTCTTGGAGCAAGCCTGGGAGCTAGCACATGGAAAGGCGTTTCTGCAACGGTTCATCAATTCTACATCTTTTCGCTGCCTTATATCTAGCCGAGTTGCAGAGGCAATATTAACTAATGATTTATGGGATTTACTTCATGGCTGCTCTCCAGTTACGGATCAGTTCTCCCACCTTCTGTAATCTTGAATTTCTTATACGTTTAGTCATGGTTTGGGAGTGTTCTCCCCCTTTTTTTTCCTACATTGTCTTAGTTGTATCTTACTTGTAACCTTTTGTTTTCTCCATAATGGATCTGTTACCATATTCCGTCATCTATTGTGCCCCTGTTTTTTATGTTTTGTTTCAACAATTCGCGAGAGTTCTTCCATGCTACAATTCCAACCGATTCAGGGTCTCAAATTAAACCATCACAACCATTTAAACCAGTTGCTATATGAAGAGGATTCAACCCTCCAAGTCCATTAGTATCAGGCTTAAACGTGGCGCCTCGGTTGCAGCCATGCTCTTTTTTCCAATTCTCCCCTTCGTCGATATTCCAATAGAAGTTCCACCATGGGCTTGTTATTTTTCTGAACGGCATGGTGAAGAAGGCCAATACCCAACAATGCAGAGAGAATTTGAGGTGCCCTGTCCTGCATGCACTATTCCGTTAGATAGAATATTTAAAAGCTTCTTCACTATAGCAGACCAATTATGATCCAAGGTAAACTCAATCAGGTATCTGGATCGTTTCAAGGGGAAGAGATCTGAATCATCACTTGATTATGCTAATCTCAAAATCAAGCGACTTTTCTGAAGAAGCCATCCCATTTCATGAACAAAGCTCAAAGCTTGGTTCCTAGCTTAGATTTTATTAGTATCTTAGTTTGCAAAGTCAATAACTTCAATGGTAGACTCTAAAGCACAACTTTTAGAGCAGACATCCTTTTATGTGGTAATGAATGGAAAGAGAAATTAAGGCACTGAAACTCTTGGTGTTTACTAAAAAAATCTGCTCTGGAAACATTAGTACAATCTTCTTCAAGTATATACTTCCCTTCAAGTGCACAAAGTAACCTTGAAGTAGGATAAACAAATTGAAAATTGTAACTTTAAAATGAACTACTTCTAAGAATAAAATAGCAATTGGCTTGATGTTGAGGGAGTCTGCTGGCCGTGGTTAACGACCTATTTTATTACAAGTGTCCAGCTGAAACAATGGCAGAAGTTCCCCAGTCTCTGATTTTTCTTCTGTGTTTGACGTACGATGGGCCTCTTCTTTTAGGTATTCATGAGAGATTGAAGATTTGTCTGAGGATGAAATGATTGAATCAACCTTGTGTCCCCACAGGGTATTTTAACGTATCTCGGACTACGGCAAGAGCTTCTTAGGTCGTGCTTCGTGTTATGGCGAGCATCTTTTTTCGTTGAATTTCTTTAAGCAATCTTGGTTCCATGAGTGGTTAGATTTTTTTTTAATCCATCGTGGCTAACCGGCAAGATCCATTTTGGTACCGCTTGGTGAGTCAATAGGGGCCTTTTCATATGGGTTGAAGCTTTCCTTGTTCGTGAGGTATCAAAACCGTTTTTAGGAACATGCCCCTTCTTGCATTTCGATTGTGTTTCTTTTCACCCTGCGTCATCCTCGGAACTAGAGTTGATGTTTTGTAAGCTTCTGTTGGGCGTAATTTTGGATCTCATCTAGGAGTTCTAGATCCATGAAGCACTCTCTTTGATTCTTTTGGGAATCATATGAGATGACTCGGTATGCCCCATAGCTAATATCAACAATGGATACTGCTTCAGACCCATATGTTAGGACGAAAGGGGTGTTCTTGGTAGAGCTAGTAGCCGTAGTTCAATAGGACCAAAGGATGTTGGGTAGTTCTTCCACCCAATTCCCTTTTCGTTTGCCTGATTTATTTCTTAACCCCAACTGTATTATTTTGTTCAAAGCTTCTACTTGCCCACTGGATTGTGGGCGATATGTTGACGTGAATATGTGCTGGATATACAATATTTTGCACTACTTGGTGACCTTAGTTTCTCAAAATTGTGCTCCATTATCTGAGATTAATACTCGAGGAACCCCGAACCAGCAAACTATATTTCTTCATAGGAAACGAATAATTTCTCTTTCCATAATTTTGGCAACAACTTCAGTTTTTGCCCACTTGGTGAAATATTCGGATGCAGTGATAATAAAACGTCTTTGTCCCGAGATTGGGGGGAGTAGCTCGATGATGTCTATCCCCCACGTGTCAAACGGGAAAGTCGTAGATACCCAGGTCATAGGAGTGAGGGTATGGGATGTCTAGTTTTCGTGTTTCTGGCATTTCTCGCACTGGCGTGTGTAATCGAGTGCGTTGTATAGAGTTGACTGGTAAAAGCCATGTAGGTGAGTTTCTGTTACGAGGGCTCATCGTCCAATATGACCTCCACCTCTCATTCATATATTTCTTCAAGCAGGGATATGGTATCGGGATAGGTGACGCATTTGACAAAGGTTCCTTCAAAATCACGTTTGTATAACTCGTGGTTTATGAGAGTGAACCTCAAGTCTCGAGTTCAGATTTTTCGAGCTTCCATCTTATCAAGTGGTAAAATCCCATGCTTGAGGTATTAGAGAAGCGGTTTCTCCAGTTGACTTGGTTTAATGTCATGATGGTGTCATTGGGGCATGGCCTTGCGATGGCTGACTCCTTTTACACCCATACTTGTATGGTTTGGGTGTTCTCTATCTCAAGGTGAGCGGCGAGTTTGGATAGGGTGTTCGCCCCACTCTTCTTTGAATGGGGGACCTAATGCAGCTCGAAGTACAGGAAATTTTGGATTAGGCTTTTGAGTTTTGTCAAGTATCTGAACATCGTTTTCTCATGAGCCTCGTATGTCCCGACGTATTGGTCATGAACTAACTGAGAGTCTGTGTATGCAATGACGTATTTGATCCCTTGTTGCCTGGCTATTTCGTGTTCTAAGATTAGGACCTCACATTATTGGTGAAAAAAAATCCAAAAGTGCGATGACGTTGATAGTCTCCCCCATGTCTTATCTTAGTATGATTCCGACCCCTCCCCATTGGGTGGTGGCATATCCATCGACGTATAACTTCCATTACGTCTTGTTGATCACCGTTCGAGTGGTCTTGACGATGAAGTTGGCGAGCACTTAAGCCTTTTGTGCGTTACGTGACTTGTAAGTGATGTCATGTTCGCTTAGTTCAACTGCCCACTTCACAAGACATCCAAAAGCGTCTGGTTTGGACAAAGTCTATCGTAGCGGCTGATTTGTGAGGACAATAATAGGGTGAGATTGAAAATAAAGGCGTAATCTTTTTGCAGCCGTGACCAAGGCTTAAGAGAGCTTCTCGATTTATTGGTAATGGACCTCGACACCGTTTAGTATTTTGCTGACATAGTAGATGGGTCGGTGGGAATTGTTATCTTCTCGCTCAAGGACTGCGCTTACTGATTCTTCAGATGCAGCCAAGTAGACGAAGAAGGTTTCTTGTGGTTGGGGGATTGCCAGAATTTGAGAAGATCTTAGGTAATCCTTCAAATTTTGAAAGGCTGAAGGACACTCTTTTGTCCACTCCAAGTTCTTTCTTTTTTGGATGGCTCTGAAGAATGGGAATCCTTGATCCCCCAGTCGTGAGATGAATCATCCTAGAGAATCCATTTTTTCTGCTAGGGATTGGACTTCCTTGAGATTTTGTAGCGGCGACATGTCAAGTATGACTTTGACCATATATCCCAAAAACATTCCAATTCTTACACCAAAGGTGCACTTGATTGGGTTTATTTTTAATTGATAGTGCCGCATGACTGAGAAAACCTCATTCAGGTGGGTGATGTGGCCGCCTGCTTTTTTGCTTTTTACTAGCTATCGTCCACTATGCTTCCATAGTTTTGCCCATCTAGTTTTGGAATAGTTTGTTGATCATTCGTTGGTAAGTGGCGCCAGTGTTCTTGAGCCCAAATGCCATCACCTTATAATGATAGATACCCCCCTTTAATGATGAACGTTGTTTTTGGTCTGCCTTCCAGGGCTAGGAATATTTGCTGATAGCCTTGATAGGCATCCATCATACTTAACAATTCGCATCCGGCTCTGGAGTCAATGATCCTATCGATAGCTGGCAAAGGATAGGAATCCTTTGCGCAATGTTTATTAAGATCAGTGAAGTCTTCATTTTTCGTCTGTCTTGGGAACGACCACCACATTGGAGAGCCAATCAGAGTATTGGGCTTTTTCTATGTGTCCTGCTTGTAAGAGCTTCTGTACTTCTTCTTTGATGATTTTATTCCTTTCAGGGCCAAAGTATCTTCTCTTTTGTTGAACCGGCCTTGCCCTGAAATTTATGTTGAGTCGGTGAACGATGATGTTAGGGCTAATCCCAAGAAAATTATTGGTGGTCCATGCAAACACATCCGCATGGTTCTTCAAACATTCGGTGAGCCCGACCTCTAGTTCTAGGTCAAGCTCAGTTCCTATACGGATGGTTCTTTTTGGGTTGTCTTCTCTAAGAACGATTTCTTTGAACCCAGAGAGTTTAATGGACTCAGGCTCAGTTATTTGGAGTGTTTTTGGGGCCTTCTCGCCTTTATCTTCTTGATCTTGCAAGTTCTTTAATTCTCTTGTTGAATTTCTCTTGCTGAGGGATGCTTCGTAACCGATACTTGCAACTCATAGGTTGGCTAGGATTTGTCCTGTCCCATGGTCTGTAGGGAACTTCATCACCATGTGATAAGTGGAGACAATAGCCTTGAGCTGGAAGAGGCTAGGACGTCCCAAGATTACGTTATATGAAAAAGGTGCTTCCACGACCAAATAAGTAATCGAGAGAGTTTTCTTTGGTTGCCCTTCGCCAAAAGTGGTGGGTAGCTCCACAGTTACTATTGCTTTTACTTCGAAGTCTCCGAATCCTCACAGTGACATGATTGTATTTTGTTTGTCTGTGGCTTCATCCCATTTTCTAGTAGGCGTCTAGGGACAGGATGTTCGAGGCGCTTCCTTGATCGACAAAAATTCTGTCGACCATGTATCTGCTAATTTTGATAGAGATTACCATGGGATGCTATGGGGTTCATATGACTGGAGGTCGTCCTCCCTAAATTGAATGGGGGACCTTGGGGGGCCATAGTTAGCTCGAGCCACTTGTTGAAATCTTCGATCTTTTTTCTTCTGCGCGTGGTCAGATTCTATTTCCAGGTATCCTCTGGTAATCATTGAGATGTGGGGTTTCTTACCTTTAGGGTCATCCTCTTTGCTATGCTTGTCAAAAGTCCATGGACGGGTATTTCTTAAAACAGGATTCATTGTATTGTCATATCTCCATTCATCAAGATAATCTTTCATGGGCTAACTGTTCCAGTTCATCTTTTATGTTATGGCAGTCCTCCGTGGAGTGCCCATGGTCTCTGTGGAATTGGCAGTGGTGCTCTAGATGCTTTCGGTTGTTAATGAGCTTCATTTCTTTTGGAGTTGCTAAGATCCCGCTTGATCCGATAGTCCTCAAGATTTTGCTTCGGGAGACCCACAATGTATGGTACTTGGTGTATTTTTGCCATCTAGGATCGCTGTCAATTTTCTTTATGAGGGTAGGAGATGGTTTTATCCTTGGTCTGTCATCGGGTTACCATGTCCTCTATGGACCTCGTGTTTCTCTCTCTTTGAGGAGGCCCGGTCATTTCTTCTAACCAAATATGCCTCCCACATATTTTACTCAGCTTGCCAAGGGAGGAGGGTGGGTCGTCCATAAGGGTGGCTACCAGAGGCCCGTATTGGAGCCCATGTAGTAGAGCGCTTATTCTAAGTGATAGGGATAAACCGGATGTCTCGGTACATGCCTGGTTGAAATGACATAAATAATCACGTAGTGATTCTCCCGTCCTCTTATGGTAGTTTGTTTTCAGCAAGTGTATGGGTGCTCGATCTATCCGTTGTTGGATTGCAAAGGCTTGTGAGAATTGGGTCATAAGCTCACCGAAACCCCAAATGGACTCATCTGGGAGTGATATGAACCAATCTTGGGCAGCACCTGTTAACGTCAATATAAATATTCGGCATGCGGCAGCTTCTGATATAAGTGTCATCTCCATGTGCAAAGTGAAAGATTTGATCTGTTGCAGCGGGTCTTTGCATCGAAATAATTGGGTAGGTGATTGAGTGTGGCAGGTGCAAGGGTTATGACCTCTTGTTGGATATTTTTACAGAAAACTTTGCTCATGGTGACGGGCAGATGAGGAGCGAGATCCTTGCACCAACGAAGTGAGGGTCCGCGATTATTGAGTTGCTGGATTAACTCTTGGACCTGATTTTGAAGTTCAAACACTTGGGTAGTCAGACTTGAATCGGCGGTGACCGGTTGCACGGAGTGACTGGGTGTCCTAGTGTCCCCAGGATTGGTAGTCGGCGAGTTTCTCATGAAATCACGCCATTGATAGGTAATGGAATCAGAGTGGGGATTGTTGTCGCTTGGTTCCATCTCTTCGGTAGCAGCTGGTTTTGTTCAAGTTCCCATACACGGCGCCAAACTAATATGGTCGAATTTTGGCCTACATAGTGAAGGACCAAAGAATTGAATAAAGGATATTCACTAGTTTTTGAATGATGAAGCTTCATCTTGGCTTTAACTCTTTCAGTCGGTGTCTGGTAGAGAACAGACAGAACTATCACTAAATCTCACATAGCTAAGCAGAGAAGTGTAATGGTATGGTCGAATTTTGACCTACAAGAAATAATGTTTTTATATAGTCGATCTCAAATCAGGAATTACAATTTGAGGAATAGAACAAAGAATTTTTGCGAGAATATGAGGAGAATACGAAACGGGGGTCATGGTCTATCTGTCGGAAAAAATCGAGAATTCAGCTTTTTAGGAAAGTAAGCAATTTTCAGGGTCAGAGGGCCGTATTTAGGGGTCAAATTCTTTCTTGATCAAAACTCGCTTAATATCCTTATTTCCCAAATATCTTCAAAAATAATAGTATAGCTCTTCTTCCTATTTTTCCACTCCAACACTCTCGATTTCTTTTTTCTTCTCTCAAAAAGTTCTCTAGAAAAATTCTTCCTCAAAAATTCTCTCTCCTTGAGCAATCCATGTAGGTGGGTATTTATAGAATTGGTAGGATGGTGATGGGCCCTATGTGGCGGAGGGTGATTGATGGGGTGACACGGGTTTTTGTTGTCCTGTGGATCCCATGCCACCTCACCAATTTTTCTCCCTACTCCATGAGTTTTTTTTCCATATTTTCTTCCTTAGTTTATTTGGGCATGTGGGTCCCACTTTTTTTTATAGATTGGGTTTGCCTTTGGGCCAGGTTTTCTTTTCTGCCCCGGATTAGGCCTGCGAGGCTCTTCTTCTTTCTCAATCTGGTTCTTCGAAGAGGAAGTGGAAGGGGTGCCCGATGCTCCATCATGTAGAAGCGTGTCATTTGCATCCAATGCTCCCCATATTGATTTTAAAGCTATAATTCCAACCCTATCAAATGCCAACAATTTTACTCGTAGAAAGGAAGTTAGACTCTCTCGGCCAATGACAATAACCAACTTTTTATAAGTTTCAACACATTCATGTAAATCCATCGAACACACACTAGATTTCAAACACTTGCAAAGGGATGGCTACTACAGTAAGATAGAAAATTAAACAGAAATCAGATTTGCCAGATATAGCATCGTTATAAACCAACTAGGGCGCATGTATCAAACATTGTTTTGATAGCTTCAACTCAATCATGAAGAATAAATACAAAATCAAGAAGGAAGCCCATAACATTATAAAAAACGCACAATTTGTCATCAAGAATAGAACTTTTAAACACCAATTTGAAGATAATGAAACGAGTCCCGCAAGATGGAAAGGCAAGGGGAAGAGAAAGTTTAGACACCCGAGAACGAAGGAGATTGGAAGGAATTCAGTTGTTAGCATCATTTGATCGTGGTAGTGGGAAACAAACAGAATGAAGACATGTCTGAAGAAGAAGAAGAAATTCGTTAGTTTGTTAAATGATATCGTTTTGTATGTATTAAACTGATGTTAGCGTGTTTTGTGATATAAAAACGTAAGACAAGTAATGGCGGTTAGAAATGCCTATAAGTAAAAGTTTTGTACTGGAATGGAGCTTATGAAATGACAAGTGCTTTTTCCTGAATTTTGTTTCCTCCTCCTTATCCTGTTTTCCTCCATTCTTTTGGCGAAGTAACTCTCGCTCTCCTCCCCTTTGTGCTCCAATCTTCCCTCATTTCTACCTTAGTTCATATGTTATAACTCTAGTATAATAGTAGTATCAGAGCTGAGTTTATAGATCCATCTACGCTAGCCAAGATTGCTAAAATACGTAGCCCAAAACCCCAAGTCATAGTTGACCCTCCAACCAAGTCTACCTATGCTGAAGCGGGCGAGTAGATGACAAGAATGAAGCAGGAAGTTGCTTCTTGCATAAAACCAGAGGAAGCTCCACCAGTAACACCCCTTGCAAACTTGGAAAAAGCCTTGAAAGAGTTTTAAAAAATAGATGAGTTTGGCTACTGAAGAGATGCACCGGAATATGGCTATATTCCAGCAAACTATGCAGTTACAGATGAATGCGATGATGGAGATAGTGCAAAAACAAAATAGTACTCAGTCAATACTGGGAGAACACCCTTGTAAGTTGGCAAGAGGTTTTGACACTAAAGGAATGCAAGCCACTGAGCAAAATAGAGTAACCCCTGCTGTGAATCACGATTTGAAGGTTGAAGATTGTGGTTATGAAGAAATGGGCATAGTGCGCAAGGGTAAGCTTCCCTACGTTAATTTTCCACGCTTTAACGGAAAAATTCCTGTTACTGGATAGAAATGTGTGAGAGGTATTTTTCCATATATACTGGAATTCTATATACTGAAAGAATAGATTTTGTAAGGATGCATATGGAGGGGATGTAGATAAGTGATTTAGAAGTTTGAAGTACAGTACACCAACATAGTGGGATGATTTTGTTGTTGCGGTGCTCACTAGATTTGAAATAGCAAATCCACGCAAACTGCTTGATGAATTTATTTGTTTAAATCAGGGTGCACAAGAATCCCTATAGGATTTGTTGAGATGTTTTGATGCAATTGCTTCTTCTGTTATGATTTACTACCTGGAGTTTGGGGAAAATTTCTACAAAGAGAAGCTTATTGGGAGCTCGTAATCTGAATTGGGATCCTAGCACATTAAGAAGAGACATTGAGATAGCTAAACAGCAGGAACTCATCGTGAGCTCAATCACTGATAAGGTAACTACTGGGGTAGCCCTTAAGCTAAACACTAAACATACTGTGAGTCTTGTTACAGGAGCACCATTTGTGAACAAGCCTAGACCCACCCTTCCACCGGTGAGAAGAAAGTTCTTGACAGATGCCGAGATTAAAGAAAGAATGGAAAAAAAATTATGTTTCAAGTGGTCCATTTGTACCTGGACACCAATGCACTACCAAGATCTATACTCTGCAAGCTAACCTGTCGCCAGAACTACTTGAAGATAAGGGGGTTGGGATAGTTGGTGATGAAGAGGTGATTGAAGGAAACGCTGAAGAAGGAACATTGTCTATGAATGCAATAGCTGGGGAATACCGACCTTAATACTTACAGGATTAAGGATTTTATAAGAATGAACCACTGCAAATTTTGGTGAATGGTGGGAGCTCCCACTGTTTTCTTGATCAAAAATTTGCAGAACAAATGGGATGTAAGATGGAGTATGTTAAGCAAATGGCAGTTGAAGTTGTTGATGGGGTCAGTAACATCGGCAACATGAGGTGCAAAGGATTTAAGTGGACAATGCAAGGGAAAGAATTCTCCTGCAACCCTAGAACTTTTCCTCTAAGCAACTATGATCTTATTATTGAGGGTGATTGGTTGAGGGAGCATGGACCAGTCATGTACAACTATAATGATATGGTAGTAACACTGTACAAGGATCAACAAGCCTTCCCAATACAAACTTCTAAAAGAGTTGATGAACTAAAGGTGATTTCTGCCAAAAAAATGACTAAGTTGATTAATGGAGGGGTAGCAACAGTGGTTGGGCGAACCTATGTTTTCCATACTCCTGTCCTGAGGAGGAAGAAGCAATTACAACTGAGCTGTTTAACCTTGAATCTAAAGAATCTGACAATCTTTTATTTGGCTTAAGTGCAAACAGATTACTCGAATACAAAGGAAATACTATCAGTTGCCCCGGAGATGAGTTCTAACACAAACTACAAGAATTGTTTAAGGAGTTCTTTGATATATAATGGAGCCAACTACATTGCCACCGGGTGGAGCATATTATCACTCTAATTCCTTGAGCAGCCACCAGGAAGCAAATACCATATAGAACTCCTAGCTATCAAAAAGATGAAATTGAGAAGATCTAAGTTGTTGGCCAGTGGGTTGATAAGGAAAAGTCAAAGTCCCTTTGCTTCTCCGGTAATATTAGAGAAGAAGAAGAAGGACGGAGGGTGGCAGATGTGTATCGACTACAAGTATTTAAACAGCTTGACAGTTACGAGCAAGTTTCTTATTCCTATTATTGATGAAATATTAGATGAATTATATGGCACTGTATGTTTCAGTAAGCTAGATTTAAGATCTGGCTATTTTCAGATTAGGATGGAGGAGAATGATATTTATAAAAACAGTTTTATCACTCATCACGGGCAATATGAATTCTTAGTGATGCTATTTGGTTTTTGTAATGCTCCTGCCACATTTCAAAGTTTGATAAATCAAGTGTTTTCTGACTTCATCAGAAAATTTATGCCGGTATTTTTTTGATGATATTCTAGTGTATAACAACTGTTTGGAAGACCATCTGGGGCATCTTAAAGCTGTCCTACAGGTGATGAGAGAGCACCAGCTATATGCCAAGGAGCCCAAGTGTTCATTTAGCCAAAGTTCTATTGAGTATTTGGGCCATGTAATATCACAACAAGGGTCTCAACCGATCCTTCAAAGGTACAGGCCTTGGTAAGCTTGCCTAGGCCAACTGATTTAAAATCTTTAAAAGGTTTTTTTTGGTCTTACAGGCTATTATAAGATATTCAGCAAGGACTATGGGACCTTGAGTAGACCCCTCACTCAATTACTTAAGAAGGATTCCTTCTTGTGGGGAGAAGAGGCAAAACAGGCTTATGATAAGTTGAAGAAAGGCATGTGTGAAGCTCTTGTCGTGTCTTTACCAGACTTCACTCAATTTGTAGTGGAGACAGATGCAAGTGGTAGAGGAGTAGGAGCTGTGTTGACTCAGAATGGACAGCCTATAGCATATTTCAGCAGGGCATTGGGATAAAGACAACAAACTCTGTCCACGTATGAGAAGGAATTGTTGACAGTGGTATTAGCTGTGAAGAAGTGGAGTGGCTATCTCTAGGGGACTTCTTTTGTTATTAAAACAGACCAACAGACTCTTAAACATATCCTAGAACAAAGTATGAACACTATGCTACGGCATAAGATGACATCTAAGCTACTAGGCTATGATGATATAGTGCAATACAAGAAAGGTATTGAAAACAAAGCTGTCGATGCCCTATCAAGGTATGGACAACCTGTCATAATATCTCAACCTACCGGACTGCTTGGGTTGAAGAGGTCAAGGATAGCTATGAACAAGATGACCACTACAGAGAGATTATTCAAGCCAAAGTCATTGGTTCCAATACCTATCCTGAATATCAATTGCAGGATGGAATTCTTAGACAAGAAAGGAAGATTTGTGGGCAAAGTACTGATCTAGGGCAAAAGCTCATTATTCTATTCCATGACTCACCCATTGGTGGACATTCTGGATTACAAGCTACTATAAATAGACTCAAGTCCTATTTTTAGTTGTCCAACATGAGAAAAGAAGTTGAGAAATGGATAAACAGTTGTGAAACCTGCATAGGCAGTAAACCTGATTCCTCAGCCAGTGCAGGATTGCTTCAGCCACTGGAGATTCTGCCTTATCCATGGTGCAACATCAGTATGGACTTCATTGAAGGGCTGCCTAAATCCGAAGGAAAAAGTTTGATATTAGTGGTTGTTGAAAGATTCACAAAATATGCACATTTCATATCTATGTCTAACCCCTATGGAGCAGAAATGGTGGCTAGAATATTCATTGACAATATGTAAAACTTCATGGTTTACCAGTGGAAATCATCTTTGATAGAGATAAGGTGTTTACCAGCTTACTCTGGACAGAACTTATGCGTCTGGCAGGAGTGAAACTGGCGTTAAACTCCTCCTATCATCCACAAACGAATAGTCAAATAGAAAGGGTGAATCAATGTGTAGAGACTTACTTGAGTTGCATGTGCTCGAATAAACCTCACTCATGGAGCAAGTGACTACCTCTTACCGAACATTGGTACAACACAACCTACCATACCGATGCTAAGATGACTCCTTTTGCAGCACTATATGGATATGAACCTCATCACATTCCCTCGCCTACACCTGTTGAAATGAAGATAGATTCAGTGAAGGCTTTCCATGAACAGAGAGAAAAGTTACAAGAATTGTTGAGAGAAAATTTAGTTTTGGCCAAGGAATGAATGAAGTTGAAAGCTGATAAGCGAAGAACAGAGATACATTATGAAATTGGGGAGAAGGTGTTATTGAAGTTGCATCCTTACTGTCAGAATTCGGTTCAATTAAGAAGAAATACGAAATTATCTCCTTGATTTTATGAGCCTTATACAATATTGGAGAAAATTGGGACAGTGGCATACCGATTGGATTTACCCCCGAGAGCGAGAATCCATCTAGTTTCCATGTCTCAATGTTGAAGGAAAAACTCAAAATCAGGGAAGTGAATGCAGGGCAACCGCCTGAAATAGGGAAAGATGGTGAGTTCCAAGTGAAACTTGTTAAGATTCTGAATCAGCCGATGATACCAGGAAGAAGCGGACCTAGAGGACAATTGTTGGTGCAATGGTTCGGATCAACACCAAATCAGACCACTTGGGAGGATGCCTCGCTGATACATCATTATTTTCCCAATGCTAATCCTTGGGGAAAAGTATACCATAAAGGAGGGGACATTGTCATGACCCCACATGGAGATGATGAAACGAGCCCAACAAGATGGAAAGGCAAGGGGAAGAGAAAGCCCAAACACCCGAGAACGAAGGACATTGGAAGGAATTCAGTTGTTAGTACTCTTGATCGTGGCAATGGAAAACAAACCGAATGAAGACGTGTCTAAAGAAGAAGAAAGTTGTGGTTTTGTTAAGTGATGTCGTTTTGTGTGTATTAAAGTTAAACTGATGTTAGCGTGTTTTGTGATATAAAATGTAAGACAAGCAAGGCAAGTTAGAAATGCAAGTAAAAGTTTTTTATGGAATGGAGGTCATGAAATGACAAGTACTTTTTTCTCACTTCTGTTGCCTTCTCCTTATCCATTTTCTCGACATTATTTATGGCGAAGTAACTCTCGCCCTCCTCCCTTTCTGTTCCAATCTTCACCCATTTATGCCTTAGTTCGTGTGTTATAACACAATGCAAATGGTGAGTTTCCAGAAGTTCACTAACCATGACAAGCATATCCTTCAATCGAGTTAGCAAAATCTATACCACCGCCACCACTCGTCACTCCCAATTTTTTTGCCTTATGTGATCTTCGCTCTTCCGGCGACCTCTGCCTCCTACTATCTCTATTCTTATCTCTGCTCCTACTCCTAGGTCGATATTTACCCCTTGATTTGTTGGGATTTATTGAGCTCCCAACTATGTGTTTTTGAAGACCCAATGACTTTAAATGGTTTAAGCCCATTTAGTAATATACCTGGAGGGTATATAAGACACATACTTGTATTTGTAT
>JAOWBN010187465.1:0-16163 GCA_028565015.1 Pinguicula moranensis | reverse complement strand
ATAATATCACGTATGCTTAGGTATTATGACTAGTCTTCTAAGTTATCTGTTTCTGGTAGAAGTAGTTTTAATGGAACCTCAAGTTTGGGGAATCTAAGGAACCAACTATCCGGTACACGTGTCCGACCTTCGTCAAGTTCCACACTTGTGAAACTTGACCAATATTTATCCACTACTTTTGAGATTACACAGATAAGTGTAGAAGAGGATGGGAATATGCTTGATATTCTTGGATGGTGGAGGAGCAAATAACGAGATTTTTCAATATTATCGGCCATGGAAAAAGTGGTTCTAGCATGTCCAGTTTCAACTATCGCCGTAGAACAAGCATTTAGCCAGAGAGGGTACCTGTTAAACGACCACCGTTCAAAATTAAGCTCTTTGAAGTTCGAATATCAAACATGCCTGCAGGATTGAATAGCAGCGGAACATAGAGATCAAGAACATCAGCCCTTTGAAGATGATCCATTTGAACTAAATGAAGATACAAGATCATTAAGTACATCAAGACCAACCGATCTCGAGTGATCAAAGAGGTAATTAAAGTAAGAAATTTTAGAACTACGTGGGTTTTAATTCATTTATGTATGCATACATAAATGATCCGTAGGAAATTTGATTATAAATGTAAATTCATTTATAGTTAAATTCAAACCCATATTAACTTTTTTTAATTATATTTTAAAAAAATTAGATTATAAATATAAACATTTGTATTATAAGTTTTTTTGGGTAAGCCAAGTTCTATTAATATTGAATATAGAGTTTGTACAGTAGGATAAGGAAAAGAAAGAAAAGTACAAAATATTTACAAAGGACCTAATCAACCAAGTCCACTAGGAGTACTCATGTAGCTTGAATCTTTGAGAGTGATCTGTATACCTGCCTTCCTTCCATACTCTCCCTCCAGTATAGCTTAAGGTGATTTGGTATATGGCCCCATATTTATATTATATGTTTATAACTTTATATAAGTTTATTATTTAATTATATTAGATATTTGTAATTTATAATTGTATTCTAATTTTATATAATTATTCCATTTATATTAAATGCTCATAATATATAAAAATAAAAATTACAAATGTAAGTAAATTGCAACTTATAATAATATATTTTAATCTTTTATAGATTTATATTACAAATATATAATAAGTAAAATTTTCAAAAGAAAATTAGAGTAATAACAAAAATTTAAAAAAAAAAAACTAAAAAAGTCAGTTATACCAGAGGTTACAACTGTATTACCAACCGTGCTGGACCCGTCATGAAATTGCCTGAAATTGTGAGATCGTAAACCGGCAACCAAAATTGGAGGAAATAGTCAACTGAACCTGCAGCCGGCTTAACCAGCAACTAAGAAAACTAGCATCCAACGGTTTAGGTTTTTGGTTCAACCAGAAAAAAAATTGGCGGTTCGATGATTTCTCTACTCACATGCGCCTCTGCCAGAGTTCTACGCGTCGTAGATGGCCACCGTCGGAAAAATAGAAAAAAAAATATCTTCTATTTCAGTAGCCCTTTCGCATCTTTCCAATTAGTTTTCCTTAACTGGGTGTCGTTTGATGAATATTTGTGTTTTGGTGGATAAGTTGGATTATTTATATGGATTAATGTTGATCGCCTAAACTTGGGTATCTAATTGTGTTAAAGTTGTTGATTGATGTTTGGAGAGTGTTGAGGTTGATTGTGGAATTGTGGAGTGGACTTGTTGATTGATGTTTGGATATTACTGTGGTGATGATTGTTTGTGATTTTTTGGTTATTGGAGTTGGATTGTGCTTTTTGGTATGTGTGGATTGTGAAGGTGTTGAGGTATGGATGCTGAAGCTGGAGTTCGGAAGATCATTGAGTTGTTGATAGTGAAGTCATTATGTGTGAGAGATGATACAAAAGTATGAGAATGTGGTAGATAAGGTATTAGAGGCTTTGAGAAAGCTCAATCCAAAGGGTTTGAAGGTCTTAGTTGGGTGTACACAAGGAATACATGGCCCGACTAGGATCACTAACCCCACTGTTGTACGATAAGAGACTCACGGTTGCTTCAATTGTGGAGAGATACGCCACTTGATGTAGTCTTGCCCTGAGATATCGTGGGAGAGAGGTTCGAGTGAAAGAGGATGGTTTGGAGATAGGGGTTGTGGTCGTGAAGGAAGGAGAGCTGGTATTAGAGGAGGTGGACAAGGAGGTTATTGCACCATCTTGATGGCAAATGAGAAGAATCGAGCATTCTTCAAGGTGCTCGAAAGGAAGTTGAAGACAGTAGAGGTGGGAGATGAAACTCTGGCCTTGCCACCTTTTCCACTCTTAGATCTTCGGAATTGATCATTGACTCTGCGGCTTCTGGACATGTGACAGTTGCTGCTAGAGAGTTCAATTCATGTGCTCCCCTAGCAGTTCCGTTGAGTGTCAAAACAGCAAACGATACAGATCAGTCAGTGGTTGGTAAGAGTACAATGCATCGTACCAACACTTTGACTTTGTCCAAAGTCTTACATGCTCCTTCCTTTCCTATAAACCTTCTTTCTATTAATGTTATTGTTCACCAACTAAACTGCATTGTTTTATTTGATATCCCCAAGGTGATCTTTAGGGAGAAGAGGATGGGCGAGATTCTTGGGACTTGGCATAACGACTTGTGGTACATGGATCGAAAGGGATTAGACTCAGCTCTTTCATCCTTAGTTGGGACATCTGGAGACAGCAGGAGTGCAGAAAACTTAGTGTTACTTCATCATAGGTGGTTGGGTCACCCTTCCTTCTCAATCTTGAGTCGATTATATCCCCGCCTGTTTGCGAAGGTTGATAAAGACATATTTTCTTGTGATACTTGTGAGTTGGGTAAGTATACCAGGAGATTGTATGTCAGCTTAGGTAGCAGAAGCTCAGTGCCTTTGAGTTGGTGCATTATAATGTATGGGGCCCCTGTCTCACAATAAAAGTAAATGGATTTTGATATTTTGTGACTTTAATTGACTGTTATTCTCGGGTTACCTGGCTTTATCTGATGAATACTAAGAATGAGGTGCTTACATATTTTGAAGATTTCTGCAAAAGTGCTCAAACACAGTATGAAGCAACAATGAAGACATTGAGGTCAGACAGTAGGACATAGTACAACAACAGGGCATTTGTAGAGTATCTATATTCGTAGGGAATCCAACACCAAACCAATGCCCGTACACACCAAAGCACAATGGGGTGGAAAGGAGAAAAAATCATCATCTTCTAGAGATTGCTCGAAGTATGGTCATTGAAATGAATTTCCCGAAGTACTTATGGAGATAAGTAGTTATAACAACCACTTTTCCGATAAATAGGAGACCCTCACGAATGCTGGAGTGAAGGTCCCTGATTCAGGTTTGGAAAGCCTCAAAGGGAGACATTCTTCCTTTGAGAACCTTCGATTGTTTGTGTTTTGTACAGGACAACAAACCAGGGGTAGGAAAGTTGGATTTGAGGGCTATAAGTGTGTCTTTTTTGGGTACTCTGCTACTCAAAAGGGATATGTTTGTTGGAATCCATTCGATAGGAGACTGTTTGTGAGCATGGATATCACGTTCCGGTAGCATGAGTTGTATTTCTCCCATGAAGTATCCTCATTCTTTGTGACTCGCCAGATCCAAGAGGTATACGACGAAAGAGGGCGAGTAGTAATGATAGGGGGAGTCGATGATAGTATGAGTTGGAAACATTTTATGCCCTTTCCCGATCAGTGATCCGACTGTAGAGGGGGAGACTTAGGAGGATTTGATTCATGAGAGGGAGATTCGGGGTCAGGGTGAGCCACACTTAGTATACACGAGATGTCATCCCCACGCCTGGTGGCGGAGGAGAGAGGAGACTAGAGAGTTTCCTGAGTGGCATGTACCTGTCCCATGCCTAGTGTCCTTGCCTGCTTCAACTCCAGGGCCACCTTCATCAGTCACTTGGTGATGTTACTTCTTTCCATGATATTATTTTTCCTGTCCCCCAGCCGGTTAGGAGGACAAATCGCTGCAATGCAGGGGTTCCACCTAACAAATATGGTTTTCCCGCAGATACTGCTTGTCCCCATGATATTGCTAATCCTGTTTCCTACTTACATATACTTCCCAAACATGGAGCATTCATTGCATCTTTGGGCATTGTTTCTATTCCTAAGTGTTGACGGGTGGCTAAGGCAGATTCTAGATGGAAAACTGCCATGATAGAAGAGCTTGAGACCCTTGCGAAGAACAAAACATGGCGGCTTGTGCCACTGCCTCCTTGTAAGAAAGTAGTTGGATGTAAGTGGGTGTTCACTGTGAAGCAGAATAATGAGGGCAGAGTTGAACGCTATAAGGCACAACTAGTAGCAAAATGATATAGTCAAGTTTATGATATTGATTACGATGAGACCTTTGCACTAGTGGTGAAAATGAGCGGTCAGGACTCTGGTCTCTATACAACGACCAATGTTGATCATACTGTGTTTTTTAGGCAGAATGAGAGTCATACCACGATGCTAGCAGGGTATGCGGGCGACATGATCATTACTGGAAATGATGAGAGTGAGATCGCAAAGCTGGAGGTGAGACTTGGCAAGGAGTTTGGAGAGAAAGACTTGGGCAGGTGAAGTACTTCCTTGGGATTGAGGTGGCCCCCAGGCCAAAGGAAATTGTTATATCCCAGAGAAAATATGTTCTAAACTTGCTCCAAGATACAGGTATGTTGAGCTGCAAGCCCGCCAAGATGCCTATTGACCAAAGATTGAAGTTTTTTTTTTGATAAGCCAAAGACCAGAGATTGAAGTTGAGTGCAGAAGCATGTGAGCTAGTTGAGAGAGAGAAATATTAGATATTGGTAGGACGACTGATATGCCTTAATCATACCTGACCAGATATATCTTTTTTTTGTGAGTGTGGTGAGCAAGTACATGCATGACCCTAGAAAGGGTTACCTGGATGTTGTGTACCAGATATTGAGATACCTAAAGAGTGCACCGGGGAAATGGTTGATCTTTCGAAAAAATGGGCATATGAACATCAAGGGCTACTGCGATTCAGACTAGGTTAATTGTGTTGATGACGGAAAGTCCACGTCTGGATATTGCATGTTTCTAATAGGCAATCTAGTTTCTTGGAGGAGTAACAAACAATCAGTAATGGCTCGTTCTACAGCTGAGGCAAAGTACAAAGCCATGAATTTGAAGGTTACATAGACGATTTGGTTGAGGTCAATACTTGTGGAGCTCAAGATGGACCCGGAGCCCTAGTTGAAGTTGTGGTGTGACAACAAGTCAACCATCAGCATTGCTAACAATCTAGTGCATCATGATAGAACTAAATATGAGGAGATTGGCTAGTTCTTCATCAAAGAGAAGTTGAATTGTGGGCTATTGGAGCTGAGTCACATAGTAGGAGTCGTATTTGGTCTTTGCACACATTATCAATGAACAATTTGTTTGACATGCATTAGGTACTAAGATGCCTCCATGAATCTTTTGAAGTTGTTTGAAGGAACTAAGGGTGGAGAAAAAGTGGTCCCATCATCACAACTCTTTGTGATACACTCTAAGTTATCAACGCTAGGCTTCACTATTTTATATGTTATAAATAAACAAGTAGTAAAGGTTTCTACAATCATATATACAATATTAAAGTTTCAATACATAGGCCTAAGGTGATTGGCCTTAGGACATAACACTAACAAACTGCCACTTGTACTAAGGCCAATCACTCATTTTTTTTAGACCGAGTGATTGTACATGTTGTTCATGTCGAGCCTGGGTTAAGGCCTTAGTCAAGGGATCGGCCACATTGGCCTCCAAAGGGATCTTATCTACTTTCACATCGTTCCTCTTTATGATTTCTCTAATCAAGTGGAACTTTCTCATTACATGTTTGGAACTCTTGTGAGACCTTGGTTCTTTAACTTTAGCTACTGCTCCACTACTATCACAAAGTATAGTGATAGGTGCTGTAGCAGAAGGAACCACTCCAAGTTCTTCGATAAAATTCTTGATCCAAACAGCTTCCTTTGCAGCTTCTAAAGCAGGAATGTATTCAGCCTCCGTTTTAGAGTCCGCAATTGTATCTTGTTTGGAACTCTTTCAAACTACAACACCTCCATTTAGAATGAATACATGCCCAAATTGTGACTTGAAATGATCTACATCAGTCTGAAAACTAGCATCTGTGTATCCTTTTATTTCTAAATCTGAATCCCCGTTCACTAAGAACAAGTCTTTAGACCTTCTAAGGTACTTTAAAATTTTCTTCACGGCAATCCAATGTTCTTCACCAGGATTGGATTGAAACCTACTCGTAACACTTAGATCATAGGAGACATTTGGTCTCGTACATAACATGGCATACATGATAGATCCGATAGTCGAAGCATACGGTATCTTCTGCATGAGGATCTTATCCTGATCAGTTTTTGGTGACATCTTATTTGACAGATGTATACCGTGCCCCATTGGAAGAAACCCTTTCTTCGACTGATCCATGCTAAACCGCTTTAGCACTTTGTCTATGTACTTTACTTGAGATAGACCAAGCAGCCTTCTGGATCTATCTCTATAGATCCTAATACCCAGTATATAGGCTGCTTCTCCTAAGTCTTTCATGGAAAATTTCTTGGATAGCCAAAACTTCACAGATTGAAGCATTGGAATGTCATTTCCTATAAACAATATGTCATCTACATATAGCACGAGGAAAACTATTGTATCTTTGTAAACCTTTTTATATACATGGTTAATCAAGATTTTTGATGAAATCAAACTCTTTGATTGCTTCATCAAATCTGATGTTCCAACTCCGAGATGCTTGATTGAACCCATAAATTGATCTTTGAAGTCTGCACACTTTATTGGCATCCTCGGATTCAAAACCTTGAGGTTGCATAATATACACCTCTTCTAATAAATTCCTGTTAAGGAATGTTGTTTTGACATCCATTTGCCATATTTCATACATTGTGTGGTGAAATAGCAAGCAATATCCTAATGGATTTAAGCATAGCAACCAGAGAGAAGGTTTCGTCATAGTCAATTCCTTGCTTTTGACGATATCCTTTTGCTACCAGTCTAGCTTTATTTTGTATGTATACATAAAATAACGCTGTCTTATCTTTACCTTTACATGTGATATCTTCTACGCAATTAAATATCCGTTTTATTTTTGAATAACACAAGTTAGTTGGTGGTAATTACTTGGATTGGTATCAAAATTTGAGAATTGTTTTCAAAGCCGAGAAGCATGCACATGTTCTCAAGATACCGAAACCCAACCCTCCGGAAGAGGGTGCATCTCGGGCAATTCAATTTTCTTATGAGAAGAAGATTGAGGCTTATGACCTTGCCCAATGTCTTATGGTAGCATCCGTATCTCTAGAACTTCAGAAGCAATGTGAGAATTTGGATGCATATGCTATGATGGGGTATCTCAAATAGTTGTTTGAGGTTCAATCTGAGACTGAGAGCTATAATCTAACCAAAGAGTTGTTTAGTGCCGATATGAAAGAGTGAAGGACCTTGGGACTAACCTAGAAGAGAACCTTTATGTAACTTTGATTTTACAATCTCTTTCGCCGAGTTACAAGCAATTCATTGTCAACTTTAAAATGAATAAGATTAAAGTGCCTTTGGGCGAGTTGGTGAATATGTTTAAACTCACTAAGAATGGGTTACAAAAGGGTAAGGGTGCCATCTTGCTCGCGACTTCTTAAAAAGGCCAAACGTGTTCCAAAACCAACTTAAGAAGTAAAAGGGCATGAAGCGCGCAATGAAAGCAAAAGGTGGGGTCAAGAAGGACAAGAAATCTGAAAAAGGCACTTGCTTCCATTGTGGCAATACTGGCCACTGGAGACACAATTACAACAATTATCTTGAATCTTTGAAGAAGCTTAAGGAAGCATCTTCATCAGGTATCTACATGAATGATGTATTTTCTACATTTGCTTCTAATGTTCGGGTATTTGATACGGGATCCCCTGTTCACATTTGTAATAATTTGAAGGGGTTGAAGCGAAGGGGATTGGTGGCAAAAGGAGAAGTATATCTTCGTGTCGGAATAGGAGCAAGAGTCATGTCTCCAACCGTCGGGACCTACTATCTTAATTTTTCCAATGGGCTTGTACTAGAACTATATAACTGTTATTATGCTCCAGTACTTATGAAAAATCTTATATCTATTTCACGTTTAGACGCTGAGAGGTATTCTATTTTGCAACAATACAATAGTTGTACTGTTTTGAAGAATGGAATTAGATATTTGGTAGCCCTAAGTATTGATGGTCATTATGTTTTGAACATAGATGAACCAATACTTAGTGTAGATAGAAATACAAAAGATAGTCCTTCATACCTTTGGCAATGTAGACTTAGTCATGTAGGCAAGACCACATTTCCAAGATGTGCAGAAATGGCCTATTGGTCTAATTTGATTATGAATCATTTGAAAATGTGAGTCTTGCCTACAAGGCAGAATAACTAAGACTCCTTTTAAGGGAAAAAGAGAAAGGCCTATGGAGTTGCTTGGACTAGTACATACCGATGTATGCGGTCCAATGTTGACTAGTGCTAGAGGTGGTTTATCATATTTTATAACATTCACAGATGACCATTCTAGATATGGTTTAGTGTACTTAATGAAGTACAAATCCGAAGCCTTTGAAAAGTTCAAAGAATAAAAGAATGTTATTGAAAAACAACTGGGAAAAAGTATCAAAATACTTCAATCTGATCGAGGTGGTGAATACTTGAGTACCGAATTTCAAGATTATCTTAAAGATTATGGAATCATCGCACAAAGAACTCCTTCATACAATTCACAATTAAATGGGGTGTCGGAGAGGAGAAATCGTACCCTATTGGATTTGGTACGATCGATGATGATTCATGCAAGTCTCCAAAAATTGTTTTGGGGCTTTGCCTTAGACACTGCATCGCTAGTACTCAACCGTGTTCTATCAAAATCGGTTGATACCACTCCATATGAGATATGGATGTGTAAGAAACCAAATCTCAATTACTTGAGAGTATGGGGATGTCCTGCTTATGTGAAGTGGACAGAATCGGACAAACTTGAAGTAAAATCCGATAAGTGTTTGTTTGTAGGATATCCAAAAGATTATTTTGGATATTATTTCTACAATCCCATAGAACAAAAGGTGTTTGTCTCAAGACATGCAACATTTCAGAAAAAAAAAAGTTTGTTCTAGAAGAGACAAGTGGGAGCAAAGTGGAACTTGAAGAAATTCAAGATCCACAACCAAGCATAGATCAACAGATGGAAAAGAGCAGTTGTCTCAAAGAGATGAGATAACAAAAGACACTCAAACACAAGGAGTTCGTAGGTCCGGTAGAGAAAATTGAGCCGCTGTTCATTATGGGTTTAACCTAAATGAAGAAAACGATGTACTCATAATAGATTATGTGAACCTACTGACTACGAAGAAGTTTTGTCTACAATAGAAAAAGACAAATGGCTACAATCCATGAACTCCGAAATGGATTCCAAGTATGAAAACAAGGTATGGACTTTGGTTGATCCACCTGAAGGAATTGTTCATATAGGGTTGCAAATGGGTTAAGAAAATCGATATGGATGAAAATGTGATTACCTATAAAGCTAGACTCTTTGTGGGTGATTTGTGTACTCCCTTTCTGATATAGCCAATGGTGATATGGTACAAGGCTCACCTAGCGTCATCGTAGATCACAAAGCAGCTCGGCATTCAGATCATCGCCAACATCCGTTCTTCACCAAATCCGAATGTCATGACTGTCACATTGTCAGTTCCCATTATAGGGATCTTGGTACACAGCTCAATTCGAATTGGTGGGCTATCCATGTAGTGGCAGAGAGGGCTATATTCCCAAAAGGCAGTCTAGCGGATCATAAACAAAGAGTATAGACAAGTGCTATCTACTATGCAATCTGTATAACAAATCAATCATAGGCCCTCAATGTCTAAATCATATTCCACCGCCATGGACATAGTGCCTGCCAAGCTTGTCTCCATTGATTGAAATACATAATGCAGAGAGTCTCCACTGATTGGAAAAAGCTTCTTCTATTTATGAAGCTCACACTTTTCAATCAAATTCAAATTGGTCAAGACTTAGAGGACTTAGCAATTGTCCTCAAACATGAGATCACCCATAGATATCCTTTGAGGGAGGATGAATGGATGTTAAGTTTGCTGACCTACCTATACCGCAAAGAGTTAAGAGAGCAGTGAGATAGAACAATACCATCAGAACCATCAGAAAAAATTTGTCTGTTAGATGAAAAATTTGCCAAAGCAAAGTTAGAAATCCTCTTAGAATTATCCTGCTGAAAAGATAAAACATAGCAAAAACAATCATAGCCTCAGGTGGTACTTAGGTAGCAGCAAGGATTGTAAAATCCTTTTGTCTAGTGGCAGTACAATCGGAAGAAACAGTGGCATCTAGGATGTTCTTGATATGGTGCAGGTCAGATATCTAGCAGCACTGTCGTTTACACCACCATAGGTATGTGAATCAACCTGCACATTAGCAGCTCAATTATACAAACAGTTCAGATTTAAAAATTCATTTGAAATCAGAGGTCCTTTGCCATCAATGCCTTCTTGCAGAAAATTTATCCTAACATCATAACAATAACTAGCCCTGTTTAGGCAGATTGGGGAATCCATAATAGGGAAATAACATAGAAAGATACCAAGCCTGAAAGCAAATACAACCAATAGAATTTATAAGCCAATTTGTGGAAGAGAAGAACCAGTAGTGGCCTTGTCTATTTGCTGAGATCCACAACCAGAATGTTCTCTTGATGTTTGATGCAATGCTTAAGTAGTTAGGGTCTTTGCCTTAGAAAAATTTCATGTTTATGGCCTTCCACACTAGCCATACCATCACTCCACAGATAGCTCTCCAGGTTGCTATGTTGGCATTACCAGGTTTTGATGACATGAAATCTGATAAGGAAGGAGCTTGTGTATCTGTTAGCTGATTAGTCTTAGAGGATGAAAGCCATTCCTTCAGAGCTATCCAGATCTGCAAAAACAGGGGACAAGTTTTAGAAATATGTTCCACAGAATCATTACCTGACAGACAAATGGAGCAACTGATCTCCTGATCAGAAGGGATGACATGCCGCAGTTGAAGGGCTCCTTTAGTAGGTAAAGAATCTTGAAGGATTTTCCAGACAAAGATGAGCACTTTCTTAGGAGCCATGGTCAACCAGAGAGTTCTAAGAACAACAGCCTCCTGTGGAGAATAGGGTGAGTCAGAAGCTGATAAGATCCTATCATAGGTTTGTTTAACCGTGTAATTTCCACCTGAGTCAGAGTTAAAAGTAGTATTTGTCCCTGAAGGTACTTGAGAGGCAGACATCCTGCAGCAGTAGGACTATAGAAGATAGGTCTTGTATTTCAGATATTCTAAGAGGTTTTCTCCAAGTCCATGACCATTGCCAAGACAAGTCCCACCTTCCCATATCTGATACTAGGCATTTTGGTGCAGAGTGGTTCTAAATAGTCTCTGGAATTGCTCAGCTAAGGAAATATTTAGGAGTCAAGAGTCCTTCCAAAATCTTGTGGTTGTACCTGTCCCAACTTTCAGGCTGATTGACTTATTGAACCAGCTAGATCTAAGAAGTTCCTGAGTGTTGTTCCACCAAGAAGAAGCATAAATGCTGCCCCTTCTCCTACCTAGCTTACTCCTAGATTACTGTGGTGTAATTAATTCTCTCCACCTTCACGCAAATAGATAGCCCTCAATACCATATTTTGAGCGAAGAATCTGCATAGCCAAATTAGAACCACCCGAGAGCAGGCGTTTACCCCATTTGCCCAACAAAGCTACATTAAAAGCTTTCAAACTCCTGACCCCCACACTCCCTTGGCTACTGAGGCAGTCAATTCTCAAATGTTATAGTTGTCCAGCAGGGAGGTGCACTCCCTGTTTAAACTTCAAACTGCTTCTATCCTGCAAATTGGCTAGGCAATCCCAGAGGGACATAATAACCCAAGGAATCAAGACTAGCACTAAATGTCAGTCTGTCACAGGTGTGGACCTTGAAACAGTCTTGATCCAAGACTAGATTCCACGAAATTGGGCCTCTATTATTGTTATGCAGAAAAAAATGTTATTGGGCCACAAACACTGTAACTAATTTTTACCGGCCCAGTAACTCTTCCTCAAGTAGACCTACTTGTCCATATAAATAGCACGTCCTTTTTGGGAATTCCCACTCCACAACTACTCCAACCCTTGCAGAATCGTTGTCCGTACATAAGCCTATTTTTGCGCAGTGAAGTCCCTAACAGAGTTCTCCGGCATTTTCTAGAGCATAGGGGTACAGTTTCTTCGGGTAAGTGCAACTCTCCCAAACTATGTATTTTGAGGGCAGTCATTAAGATATTTGGTTTTGAATGGTATAATGGCCCCCAAATGAGGAGGAGTGAATAATGCTGAACCCCAAGGGAAGTTTCAGGAAATTAAGGCACAACAATTTTATGATTCTGCAGTTGGGGTTTTAGATGTTATTAAGGAAAGGAGGATGACGTCGGGTGTCTTGAATAATCTACAGATTGCAATATCCAGAAGAAGATGGACAAGTTTTTTGGGTAGTCCAGGAGACTATTCACTAAATTTGGTGCGTGTGTTCGATGCAAATTTAGGAATGACTAAAAAGGGGAAGGTGTATGTGAGAGGGTGTCTACTCCCATTTAGTGCGACGTCCATCAAAGGAATCTATGAACTACCTAACATGAAGGGTGACGAGTACTCGCAATACATTGAGAGTCCAAAGCTCAAGGAGGTGGTTGGCTTCTTATGTGTACAAGAAATGAATTGAAAGAAGTCCACTGGATCTACACCTACAAAGTTGGGTGTAAATTGAAGTAACTGTTTCCCAAACACCATGCTCTGACACTTGTTTATTTGTACGAGGATGATGCCCACTACTCACACTGCTGATGTGAAATTGAAGAGGCTCCTTCTGATCTATGCTATTGAGACAATGATGACGATTAACGTGGGAAATGTCATACACAAGGAAATTGTGGAGCATCGCTGAAACTTGGAGACTCAATCTGGATCACTGCATTTTCCATCCCGCATCAAAGCATTATGCTTGAAGGCTGGTGTCAAATTGTCACCCGATGAACTGCTGCTACCTCCCATCGCCAATATTGGTGACATCCTGAGGACCAGACTAGGGACAATAGCCGGCATGACTCACAGCCGATTTGTAGATATCCCATAACCTTCAAGACTTCCCCAACCAAATTGTTTCTCATCACGCAGTTTTGCACCCAATAGCACCCCGATGAAAAATGAATCCACTCAGCCCTCCACCTGCCACATCTAAGGGCAAAGGTAAAATGGCTACATCCAAGAAAGAGCCCCGTATTACTAATTTGCAGGTTCTAGTCAGCATTTCAAAAGAAAATTATCCAACCATGGAGGACCACTTGAGGTTGTTCATGGATCATACATACAACTGTTTCATAGCTATCCACACCCAACTGGTTCTGATGGAGTTCACTCAAGGAATCCATTATCCGTGAGCCCGCTGTCCCCTTCAATGCTCAAGATCACAACCACCTGCCTGTGCCCCCACCATCCCAGCAGATGCAGACAGTGAAGATGGTGAGGAATCCTCAGCCTCTGATGAAGTGGTGCAAGTAGATCAATCAAGATAAGACTGAGTTACATCGGCTGCCTCAGGGGAGTACCGCTCTTACTTCCTTAACTTATCTCTCCACTGAGGGCAGTGTAGGGTTTTAAAATTGGGGAGGTTAGTCGGGGTGCATGCATTTTTATATATGCTGATTAAACTATCATCATTTTGTTGTCTGCTCATCTTTTTAACCGTGTTTTGAACTTGCACTGCCCGTTTTAATTTCTGCATTAGATTGCTGCTTTTATTTGTTTGGACTATACTTTGATTAGTTTTGATTTAGTTGCCTGCATATTCAGTTGACTCCCTTAAACTAAACAATATGCTACATACGCTAGGGAAATGGACTTAGGTAGGATTGCATGACTAGTTAAGGAACTAGCGGGTAGTGTATAGTGGAGACTGGGTAGATGGGAAAACAAAAATTTGAATAAAGTCTTGGATTGGATAGAAACTCTAAGGGATTCTTCATTTAGAAGTAGCCTCTCTGAGCCTAAACAAGTTTGGGACAAGCTATGGATAGAAAAAAGAAAAAGCGGAAATAAGTAAAAAAGAAAAGCACAAAATATTCCTTAAGATAGTGAGCATTTCTGTATGTACACAAAAGAACGAAAAGCTACCCCAAAGAAAAGAAAAGAAAGAGCGACTCATGTAAAGAAAATCAAATGCTCTTGAGCCAAATGTAATAGTTCTCAATCGCTCTTTAAAGAAAAGAAGAAAAGCTTTAACGAAAAAAAATCTTTTTGTGAAAGAGCAAAAATGTGGCTTAAAATAATTTCTATCTCAATTGTTGAGCGCCTTGACATTGCAAAAAGTGAGGAATGTGAAAAAGGGTGAAGAGTTTACGTAGGATAACCATCCAAACCATGGACCTAATACAAAAAGGTTTACCGAAAACTTAGCATCCATATACCCAACTTGCAAGGATCTTAAGAGATATGCAATACCCCCTCAAAGTCCATAGTACCAGTATCGTAACATAATTGTTCCCTGTGCATTACATAGACCCACTACATCGGAATATAATTAAATAAGGGGGTTGGAGGCTTTTTGCTGGAGGACAAGCAAAGGCTTATGCTTGGGGAGGTTGACGGGCTCGATTTGCACCTACTTATTACACCTCTTTTATCTCAAAAGTTGTCACTCCACAATAGAAACAAGTGCTTTTATAGACTCGTTTATTGTCTTTTGCAAGGGCACAACATAAGCATCATATGAATGCAAAAATAAGAGAAAATGCTCATTGGAGTGAGGCCACAACCCCTAAGTTGCAGACTAGAAAATTGTTGGATGCATGTTAGCGGAAAAATGGATTGCCCTACTTATACGGTAATTAATGGGTGGACGACTGTGTTTTGGTCGCGGAAAATATTTGCGATAGCTTCCTTGAGAAGCTACTGAAGTGAGCAGACATATAAAAGGCAGAAATCGCATCCATCCGAACAATTCTTGGCTGAGAGCAAAAAGGGGGACAAACAAAGGTAGAGCATAGTTGACCCGATGGAGTGTTCTGAACTATGGCTTTTACCTTATTTCCTAGTTGGGAAGCTTGTATTTCAATTATGAGCTAAGCCCTCTCACTAGGTCAAGATGCAGCCTTACGTGTATTTTGTATGATGGATGTTTTTTGAATGTTTAGTTGTTAGAGTTAATACTGTGATTGTTTGGTTTTATTACTTTTAATATCAAACTGGTAGTTGCTTGACGACCAACTATCAGTACTCAGGCTAGTTCAAGATTCGCGAGAGGAGAACTAGCTAGACTATGGTAAAACCAACATCGGGCCTTAAGAATGGGAGATTCAAGAGATGAGAATTTATGGGGACGGTGCCCGTGTAAGTGGATTTCATGAGGCAAATGCCCTTTGACAGGTCTTGCAAGATTTGAGAGAGGAGCATGATCATGTTGAGGGAGGACTTCGTGGGATAGTATGTCTCGGTATGCAAGTACGAGATTCGAGAGATGAGTACCTGCAGCACCGCATGAGACGGCTAAACCCTTAGAGAAGCTATTGTAGGGGAGAACCCAGTGGACAACTAGGTTGAAAAATCTAACAAATAAACTAATTAACCAGTCTCCTATGTTTACACGTACATGTGAAGTCAATACCCTAGATCTACAATCAATAAGTTATCCTTAAATTGTGTTAGTTAAACGATTCAAAAATACCAAAAATAACTATTTAGTTTAAATTGCTTTCATGCGTTGGAAATAAGTGTGGACTCAACTTGAAATGACGTTTTTCCAAATTGCAAGGAAACAAGCTATAGTTGGTGCTCTAGGAAATGTCCTAAAATCTTGGCTGCAAAACAGGCTCCTTGCCTCTAAAATATCTAGGTTTACCTCTAGGTGCAAATCCTGAAAAGAAAGTTACTTGGAAGCCTGTGTTGGATAAATTTAATTGTGCTCTATGTAAGATCTCCGAACGCTACACTACATGTCATTATGCAAAATACGTGCGGAAGCGTAAACATAAGTGTGTGTTAAGCATGCATAACAAAAATTTCAGAGATCTTTTGA
>JAOWBN010187454.1:0-16164 GCA_028565015.1 Pinguicula moranensis | reverse complement strand
TTAGCTACTGTCGAGGCACATATTCGGAAAGCAACAGATGAAGCTTCTAGCCGTAAAGAAATTTTGGATAAGATAAGCCGGTGGCTTGCTGTTTGTGATGAAGAAAAGTGGCTCGAGGATTATAATCAAGTAAGCATTAGAATCCATGACTCCCAAAAGGACCAGCATCAGATGCCCATTCCTAAGCGAGGGCCTTCTCTATGCTCGGATGCTTCCTGCTTTCAGGATTTGAGGCTCAACACTTAGGGTGCTAGCTTCCCCCACGATGTCAAACAGCTCCCTCTGTCAAACCAAGACCTACGTCGCTAACAGGGTATTCTGTTTCACTTGCAAAACCTATTCTTGCGGCTCCTTTTTGCACTGCTAACCCCAAGAAGTTTAGCTTTGTTGGTTGATGTAATGATCTGAGAATTACTCTGATGTTAGCTAAAGTTAGTGGCCAAATGTTGAATTTTGTGGCATTTCTGTGATCAAATGCAATTCGATTGTGTCTCGAGCAATAATTGAAAAGAGCAGTTTCCATATCCCCTAGCAATAATGTGGAGTTAGAGCTATACAAATTTGCACGATTGAAAGTTTGAAAGTTTGCTGTCAACATATACACACAAGCTGATAAACAGACAATCAACAGTTGAAAGTTTGCTGTCAACATACAAGCTAATGAAGTACACACAAGCTAATGAAGTACAATGTTGAAAGTTTGCTATCAACATATTTAGTACTGAAAGTTTGCTGTCAACATATTTAGTTTGCTGTCAACGATTTTCTTGAACATGCTGTCCCCTAGGATCAATGGTTGACTCACAAGCTCATCAAATGCCATCCACTGGGATTCACTCGCAGAAACAAATTTAGTACTGCAAGAATTTTCGATGACATCAAGGATCAAAGAATTTTCGTTAGCTGCTAATGGACAAGGCGAACAACAGAAAAGATTTGAATAGAGTGTCACTCAGCATACAATGTTACCAGGCCTGTAGTGCTCCTCAGCACTGGAACCTGTAGTGCTCCTCAGCACTGGAAAATCCTGGACTGGTCCACTGAGGTCACTCATTCTCCTGCAGACAGAAATCTCAAGAGAAGATCCATGAAACCATGGCAATATATCACCAAAGGGAAAGAGCAGGCAAGGAATTTTCGATGACATCAAACAAATTCACTCATCAAATGCCATCAACCTTGATTTTCGATGACACCCCAACATTCTGAGTAAATCACAATGGGGCCATGCAACTTACAGCAATGAAAACCTTGATTAGAAGACTGGGAAAAAAATCCAACATTCTGAGTAAATCACAATGTGCACTGAACAACTCATTTGGTGCGGCAAAATTCAATTCATGAAAAACAAGTCTTTAGCCACCAATACATAATAGCATCTAAAATGGTTAATCTGCAAGTTCTGCGTACTCAAAGCTATATGCAATAAGTAGTTAAATGATGTATATAACGGGCTGAGCTAGCAGGTACAGCTAGGATTAACACCATCTGTTTATGAAATTGATTCTTTTACCTTCTCTTTTTGAAGAGCACGAAGCTGCGATTGATATTCCATGAGCTTTCTTGAAGAGCACCCTAAAAACCAAAGCTCAATTTCAAAGCAATAACCCTAAACGAAAACCAAAATCGCTGCTGGTTTCTGATTGAAGACATACCTCACTTTCCTTCCAATTCGAGCAAGAGAAATCGTCGGAGTTGCCTCGGCCAAGAAATGGAGAAGCGACGCGTCGGGTTACCTCGCGTCTGGGAAGAGAATTCGATAAGGGTTGCCTGGCGCCGGGGAGGGCTCGCGCCGGAGAGGAGAAGAGAAGAGAAACCGCCGGGTTGGAGAGGTGTGCCTCGCGCCGGAGCAGCGAAGTTTTTGTCGGAGAATCTCTTTCGTCGTGAGGGAGAAATCGGAGAAGAGAAGAGAAAGAAACGGGAAGAGAAAGAAACGGAGAAGAGATTTCGTCGGGAGAGAGATCGATCTTGGCCGTCGATCCGTAAAGAAATGAACGGCCAAGATCAAATGTCACATAATATGTAAAAACTTATGTACATATAACAGGCGCGATATATGAAACTCTAATTTTTAAATTGTTAACTATCCGAATCTAGACTCTGACCCGTGAGCATTAAAAGAAAAGGGACAGAACTCACGGGTAAGGTTTTATTCTATAGATCTTCTATTCTCTCTCTATCAACCCCGGAGGCCCGTACAGATGTTATAGCTAGCAATCGCGAAAAATATTCCGAGGAAACAACTCCAAAAAAAAACAAAGGCGTCAGTCTCAGATTGAAACTTAGAGGAGTTCCAGTTCCAGGGGTTGCTCTAATTTCAAGAAGGTTAAGTCGGTACGTTGCTCTACTGGAAAATCTTCGGGATCCTTGTATCTTACATATATCGGCGTGCTTGTGTATATTATGACATCATGATAATCAGGAATCTTGATTAACTGAAACTTAGAGGAATTCCAGGGGTTGCTCTGCGGACTGGGGTTCTTGAACTCGGGATTCTACCATGGCTTCTACATTGGTTTCGAGCAAATCCCCATTGTTTGTAGTCAATCCAGGTACTGAGTACCCTTTGAAATGCCAAACTCCGTTTCCTGTTAAACCCATGATTTGTTGTGCTCAAAAGAAGAAACCGAAGAAGATCACGAAAGGATGCAGAAGGCCTAAGAGCCACGTGGTGAACCCTGTTTCCATTGGCCCAGATGAAGAGACGCCTCTCCTCTTAAATGGGTCTAAAAAGAACCAGCTTTTCGGGAACAAGAATGGATTTTTGCGGGAGCAAAATGCAGATATGGCGGTTTTGTGTGGGCTTGGATACTATGTCAATGGTTTCAGGGGATTTCCGTGGCTGGCACTAAATTACCACATGGCGCACAATCTTAATATGCATCCATCAGCATTGCAGCTTGTGCAGAATTCCGGTAATTTGCCCATGGTGGCAAAGCCTCTATATGGAATTTTATCTGATACCCTATACATTGGCGGTGCTCGTAGGATACCTTATATTTCAATCGGAGGTAAAGCTGATTGTTCCTTCCATCCCATTAGCTAAAAAGAGCTGTTGCTGCTTATGAATTTTTGGATATTCGAGTTAGCAAATTTTTCTTGGTTTAGTGGTGCTGATTTGAGCGAGTCTTATAATTCATTTATCTTGATGTGATTGTGGGCTGTTATTACCAACTAATTGTTAGTCTAAATCAAGGTTGCACTTAAGTGTCTTTTTTTTTTCTATCTTTTCTTGTTTGATCATTCAATTAGTTCATTTAGAGTATTCGGTTTAGGACTCTTTACATGTTAACTGGCAGGTTGAGTAAGTGATAATTGAGAAACTTCCTTTCATGTTATCGTAAGCTGTATTTTGTTCAGATTTGGCATTATATTGCATGAGTAGAAGTGCTGAATAGCACAGCACCAAAAAGTAACTGCTCTTCTCTTGCTTGGACCGTAACATGTACCCTTTTAGGAATAGGATTCACCTTATTTATGTGATTATGATGGTAGAACTTTCACATTCATCTGTATCTATTGGGCATATACCATGAGATTTAGACTAGCCTGCTTCTTACTTGGACCTGAATATATCTAGTATTTCAATCAGACACTTTCAGAAGGAAGACCTACGCATAATCAGGCTGCTAATCTGTTTTCTATAGCATACAGATTCTGCTAATGCTTTTGATCTTGAAATGTAAAATAGGCTATATTTTCTGCATCTGGCAACTGCCAAACCATAAAAAAGCCTGATTAAGCATCATCTTACAGTCCTTCTACAGGCACTATCCTGGGGATCATTGGCGTTAATCCCAATAGCAAGTGAAGATTGTTCATATCTCTTGGCATGTGTTATTATGGGTAATCTTGGAGCATCCATTTCTGAAGTTGCAAAGGATGCCCTTATTGCAGAATATGGTCAGATGAACAGAGTCCCTGGTCTCCAGTCTTATGCTTTTATGGCTTCAGCTGTTGGTGGAGTTCTTGGAAATTTACTCGGTGGCCTTTTCTTACTGAAAACACAGAAAACCAAATCAATGTTTCTTACTTTTGCGGCTATACTCTTACTTCAACTCACCGTATCTTCAAAAACTAGAGAAGAGTCTCTTGGTGTACCCCCTTCATCAAACTGTGCACTTCCAAGGGAATCAATTCCAATGACCATCCAGAAACAATACTCAAACCTTTTGGTGGCAATTAAAGAGGAGGGCATATCACGCCCTCTGGTCTGGGTTGTTTCATCCATTATAGCAATCCCAACTATGGCAGGGTCATTATTTTGCTACCAAACCCAGTGCTTGAATCTTGATCCATTAGTTATTGGATTGTCAAAAGTTACTGGCCAGCTGATGCTTTTGACATTAACTATTCTTTATGATCGGTTTTGGAAAACTATCCCTCTAAGAAAATTAGCCAGCACTGTTCAGATATTGTACGCGTTTTCCCTTCTTCTTGATCTTGTATTGGTTACGCAGTTAAATATTCAACTTGGAATCCCAAATGAGGCATTTGCCCTCTGCTTTTCGGGTTTGGCAGAAACTATTGCATGTTTTAAGCTCTTGCCTTTTCATGTGCACTTTGCAAGTTTGGCCTCACCAGGCTGTGAGGCATCTCTGATGTCTTTTTTGGCTTCTGCTTTGTGTTTGTCATCCATATTTAGTGGACTTATTGGTGTTGGACTGGCTTCATTTCTTGGTATAACTTCTGGTGACTACTCCAGCCTCCCCTTGGGAATTGTAATACAGTTTGTTGCAGCTTTATTACCCCTCCGGTGGATTAATTATGTGCCTATGCCACAAGTTGAACCTAACAAGGTTCGTAGGGTAGGTAGAAGTAAGAGAACCAGGCGGAACAGAAGAGTTGGAAGAGTCATGTTTGATGAAGTGCATTCTTATCGTCGGGAAAGAGAACCTGATCTGCAAAGTTGAAGTTGAGCTGTTGATTTTGTGCATTGTAGAGCTCATCCCTGGTATTTGTGTCATGAAAGTTGACTGAAACTACAGTTTGCCGCTTTGAAAGGCAAGGCACTGACGGTGAAGGTCATTGGCTGCACAAGTGATGGATCAAGCCGGCATGTTTCACCAGAAAATTGAGATCTTTTTGACAAATGACTGTGGAAAGTGTATCTTTTCTACCGGAGAATAACAGTTCTTGGCTAAGCTGCATGTACAGTCTTGTTCCAGTAAACATTATAGCAATTTGCATATTTCTTTCATGCATCTCTCCATCGACTATTGTTTTTTCCTCTTGCATACTGATAGTTTTCTTTGCCATGGTCCATTATCAGGATCTACATCCTACTCCTAGTACTAAACAGTGGTTCAGCTGTTTTACAACATAAGCCATGACAAACGGCTCATGTCAAATCAATCATTCAGGTTCCTCCATCAAATACACAAAATCAGAACTATAGTAAGTTAACTTCATTGTTGAAGCTAGTTCATCAAGCATTACATGTATCAAACCGTAGAAAGGATGGGTCGTGTCCGCGACCAAAAAAATTAAGTGTTGCACCGTTTATGCTGATACAGCTGCATCCAGGTGATTTCTTCAATCCCTTTTCTCGCATTGCCATTCTAACTTGAGCTATAACATCCCATCTCCTCGAAGCAGCGCATAGATTAGAAAGGGAAACATAGCTTGATGAGTTATCTGGTTCAATCTGGATGAGCGACCTGTAAGCCAAATCTTGAATTTCAGAATTTCCATGGAGGGCTGAAGCAGATAAAAGGGAACCCCAAATGCTGGGACCTGGTTCTACAGGCATAGTTTCAATGAAACTCAGAGCACAATTGAGATGTCCTGATCGGCCAAGCATGTCAACCATACAAGCACAGATTTCAACTGTGGGTTTGATGTTGTAGGCATTGACAACTGAATCATATATACTCATTCCATCTTTTACCATACCTGATCTGCAGCATGCGGAAAGAACTCCTATGACCACGGTTGTATCTGGTTTGATTCCATTCTGAAGCATGTTGTCGAACAAAGTATAGTGCATATGCATATGCGGAAATGATTGAACTCCAATAAATCCTTTTTTAAACATTCATTCCAAAACAATCTAGCTGCATAATTCAAATCCCCACATTTAGAATATGTATCAATTTAAGTGTTGCAAAGAGAGTTTCCATAATTGAACTCCCTCCTAAATGCAAAACCATGAACTTGCTTGCTGCCCATCAAACCAACAGATGAACTACAAGCAGGTAAAATAGCAACAAGTGTTACTTTATTTGCTTCCGCTGCATCTTTCCATTGCATTTCACGAAGGCTTCATCGAACTCCCGACAATGGCTGTCCAAGTGAAAACATTTTTACATTTCAACCGATCAAATACTCTCCTTCCAATGCCAGCTTTACCATCCTTTGAATACATATCAATCAAGCAGCATCCAAGATGAACATCGCTATCAAATTCAGAACTCAAATCCCTCCCATTTTGGCGATGAAGCAGTGCAATACTCTTCCATGGCCACATTTGCCGTGAGGATCATCACTTTCAGGAATCCAACTGCTTACTGAAAGAATTGTGGAGATCGTAAATGCGTCAAATTTCACACCTTCACCTTGCATTTCCTTAACGAAGTCCCACAATCTGGAAGTATCAGAAATATGATCCCTGTCTTCAACATTCACGTTAGCATATGCCGAGATCAGTGCATTCCACGAAGACGCATTTCATCGAACACTTTCACACAATTCACTGAAGTCATAGACATCAAAGAGTTTCCTACCACGGTGTCGAACACTAATCCATTTCTAATACTTCTCCCGTGCATCATTCTGCCCACAAAAACCTCACCCAAATCCCCAATGATCTTAAAAACCCTTAACAAAGTAAAGTTATCCGGCGCGGCAAAACCGAGCTGCTACACATCTCCTTCAAAAGTTCCAAACTTTCCCAGAAAAAGCTGATCTTTCCCATATCCACTAAGAAGCGTATTGCAGGCATGGGTGCTTTTGACCAAGAGCGAGTCGAAAACCAGTTTCGCCTCACCCGAGCGTTTAAGTTAACAACATGAGAAGAAGAGATTCTGGGCTATGAGCAAATGCTGCGTCAGGCCCAAGATCCGAGCTGTGGCGTGAGATTGGCGGCTGAATTTCACGGAGTTCGTTTCAATAGAGAGATCGAGGAGCTTCAGAAGAAGAATTGCCGGATCCACCGAAGCCGTGAGACTGTGAAATGGTGTGTGTTGCTTCTGTCGAAGCGCCTTACATGGGAGTAGATTCTTGAGATTGTGATAATGTATGTTGGATGTAAAATAACAAAATTGCTCATAAACTGTATTTGATAAACTCGTGTTAATCATACTGTCAAATTTGATTGTTAAATTGTGTTGGTAAAACTGTTTTGAGGTGTGTGAATTACGGTATCATCTTGATTGTTAAATCTGATTGTTAAATTGTGTTGTTAAATGGTGTTGGTAAACTGTATTTGATAAACTCTTCTGTCATCCGTTGGCTTGTTAATCGTGTGGCTATGGTTATTTGACACTTAAATTCTTGAAATGTCCTGATCGTCCACTTGGCAATATCTTACTGGAACTATTTGAATCTTGCTGCAAAAGTTTGTCAATTACAGCCGTTGGATTTCATTTAAAATCCAACGGCCACAGGTCATCAAGGTGTTCAACCGTCTCTTAATTAAGGCCGTTGATTTGGTTAATCCAATGGTCAAGATTAAGAGAGTCAGAAGATATATAAATGCTCTACATCGGTTACTGTGACATTATTCGATACAATTTTTGTGATTTCTTTCTCTCTCTTGTGAAACTCTCTCGAATTCTCTCGACTTGACCTAAGTTCGCCGGCAAACTTTGCGCTTTCCGACGAGATCCAGCCGTTCTTTGTCATTTCTGTTCGGATAGATCTGTTTCTCTCGAGCGGATCTACGTTTTGGTACTTGGTTGAAGGCAACCAGTGGAATTTTCTGAAAGTTGCTACCAGCTACTTGCTGCATATTGGATTCTTCGGTGAAAGAGTTCCTTCCTTTACTGTTTCTGCTCTATTCTCGGACTATTTCTGATATTGTTTAGTTGTTGCATGATTAACTAGTCTTAGAATAGTTGTTTGTAACAAGAATCTTTGTAACTTCTTTGAATCCATTTATAAAAGCTACGAGAGCATCCGATTCCGGAGCTCAACGTGAATTAGCCGGATCTAAGGAAACGGTGAACCACGGGCCTTAAGATTTGGTGTTTTTGCTTTACTGTTTTACAACAATTAAACGCTTACTAATTGATTTTGTGAGAATCCTGCAAGATTATCGACCAAAAAATTTGTAACAGCTATCGTTATCGTTATCTTAGCGGAAGTAGCAGAAGCGGAATAACAGTTAGCGGAATAGCGGATGGAATTTTTAAATCTGTTAATTTAGCGGAAGCGGAATTTGAAGTGGTGAATGACTTACCGTTACCGCTTAGACCGACACCTCTATTGATCAGAAACAAATGTATAGATGTTGCTAATAGTCAAAATAAATTTCTAGATAATTGAATCCTGATAACATAATTGGTGAAAGAACTTCATCTGAGTTTGATTCTTCAAAGGACAACAAAAATTAATCTACTCCAAAACCATGTGCTTGACTCTCGAGTAGCAATAACAATATTTAATACTCACATATCAAAATTTTATTCATAATTAATAAATAACCTAGATTGGAATATAATAAACCAGTGAATAGAATTGTAGTTTTTGATCCAACCCATGTTGCACCCCAACCTACTAATGACATGGACCAAGAAGATGTGCAAATGGAGCCCCATGGAGAGCCTTGGTTGGTAATTTAATACTTTCAGGGGGTCGTTTGTGGCGTCTTTGTTCCTACAAAAATCGTGACTTTCGTTGGTTGGACACAAAGTATTCTTCAGGCGTTAGAAACAACAAATTCTTCCGTGTCTTTCTTAAAGTATCAAAATAGTTGTCGAGTCTTGTCACAAGTTCGACAAGGATTCATAGTTTCTAGCGTATTACTCAGCGTAGGTTGCTTGGCATCTAGATTCATTATCTTCATCGTTGCGAGTATTGTGATTTGATTGCACGTCAATTTAGTCTTTATTAATTTTTTTTGAAAAAAAGAAAGTTTATATTGTTTAGGAAAAAGGGGGCGGAAACCGAAAAGTAATTGAACCCTAAAAAATCATGTGATCCATGAGCATTCTTTTGGGGAGCTTTTATTTAAAAAAATGCTAAATATAGAGTGAAGAAATTAAATTAGACCTAGCCTAAGAAAAATAATAGTGTGATTGTTATTAAGGTCATAATATTTGGACAGGTGCCCTTAAACAACTTTTGTTTTTGTTTCTCTATATTTCAGTACAATGTTGAATGTTTAAGATTTTGATTTTTCATTATGTTCAAGCGCTAAGTATAAGTTTAAGTTTCTAAAATTATTAAGGTATGTTTTAACATAAATGATTAGAGAGGGTAAGAAATGCCACTTTCTTGCAACTACATTATACCCTTTTGTCCAAATATTGAAATTCACATAAAAACACTTCAATTTTATTTTATTTTATTTTTTGAAATCGTCTTATGTGTTCATTGAAAAAGTCCAGAAATGATATAACGCACGAAGGATTTAACGCACGAATCGCACGAATGAGAGTAAAATGATCGTTTTATCCCTGTGCTAAACACTAATACGATGTTCAACACGAGGACAAAAAGATCATTTTACCCTATTTGTGCACGCGCATACGGATTCATGCTATATATCATTTCTCGAAAAAGTCTACGTGAAGAGTTAAAATTCCAGTCTGCACTGCAACTTTATGCAGTTATCCCATCCCATCAATGGTTCCGTGTTGAATGAGTTGAATTCGTCAGTGATCTGGACCAGTTTAAGTAAAAAGATAAATCAGAAATTGGAAGGCGAAGGGAAGGAGAGACTTGGGGACGGCTTTCTGTCCGCGGAGATCTACGAGCTACGACTACGAGGAGGGGCGGATCCCCCTCCTTAAAAAAATCAGTGTTTTTTTTTAAAAATCTTTTATCAGCAATTTTTTTTTTATATATACCATTACACTTTGATTTTTTTGTTTTCTAAAAAATTTACACTAACTTTTTTTTGGGTAGGGTGGGGCGATGTAGGCCTAATCATTCGGATAAACAAAGTTCCGTTATAATTTTTCATTATTGAATCGAATAATAATCAAATATTTTTATTTTATGTTTATTTTTTAAGGAAGAAAGAACGGTGGAAGTAATACGCACTTTGATAAATAATTAAATATGTGCAATACTTATTTAAAAATAATAATATTCTTTGTCTTCACCGTTCATAAAAAATATGCCCGTTCACCTCAGGTATAAAGGAGGGTCTGACACAAGGGCAAGTTATACCATTCATAATCAGGAATCAGACACCAAAGTCACCCTTCTAGGCTCATTGCACAGGAGATATATAGTATTCACCGTATATTCCTTGTTGTTTGTTTGTTCTCCATTATTCTTTTGTTTGTAAATAACTTATATTATATATAAAATTTGGCTTATAAAAAAAAATATTTCATCCGTAATTTTAATTATAATCCAATATTGAAAGATCGAAGATGGGCTATATCACTTCCACAACCCAATATTGAAAGTTGAAAACAAAATGAGAAATCGAGTTGAACCTGCTCAAACAAAGCAATTAAAGCGAGTTAAGATTTACCAAAGCAATTACACGATTTACCAAAGACGGCGACAAATTCAATAGAGGAAGGAACTGACGGTGATGAAGGCGGACATCATGTCGAACAAGTGAAATTTGAAGAAGCGATCACCAGAGTACAAAGTAAAGTAAATGTCAAAACTCATAAGTCAAAATTAAAAATTCAATTAGACATAGAAGGTTATGAACATTATCGATCGCCATATAAATTAAAGCAAAACAAAAGATTAATTAATATTTTTTATTTGTTTAATTATTTTACAACCTCTTGTTTCACCCCATTTCATTTTTCATAGAAACACCTCCCAAGACAGTAGCTTCCAATTGAGTGTAAATTTCACTGTATCCCATTCCGAGTCAGTCCTTTGGCAGTAGCAGGTAGCCTGTAGGGAACTACCTACTCCACAACTAGTCAAAACAAACCCACAACTGGAATACATTTAACCCTAAAACAAACTTAATAGTTTAAACCACGGATTAGTGTTGCATCGTCTTAAAGATAGAAAACAAGCTATAAATAGGGGATGCCAGTTTGTAACAAACACAACAAGCTTAGAGTTTCACAATGGAAACAAAAATGGCTTCTCTTGTTGCCACTGTCTTAGTGGCAATGATAGCAATTTGCTTGCCGTTGATGGCAAATGCAAAATACAACTACACATCTCCTCCCCCGCCAAAGAAGGCATTGCCACCATTCCACCACCGCAGGTCCCCGCCACCAAAGCAGCCAGTGTACGAGTCCTCGCCGCCGCCGGTGTACGAGTCCTCGCCGCCGCCGGTGTACAAGTCTCCACCACCGCCAAAGAAGTCTGTTGAGACAATGTCACCAGAAGAAGACAATTCTTCACTGTTGCAAAACATGAATCCTGCCCAATTGTCAAAGATCACATGGGCTCATCATTTCACCACCCAAGAAGTCAGCAAAGAAGAAGATCTATGTCTCCTACAACATTTACTCTACGCCTGTTTCTCATTCTATAAAATTGTAACATGTATGAACAATATTCGATCAAGCTTATCATCAATGGAAATCATGGAGTTCTTCACCAAAATCCCCAAGCCTCATTGGTTTCTCTAACCTTGTCATGGTATCAGAGCATTCCGATTCTCTTCCATGTTTCTCTTCCACTGCCAAGTCCATTTCTTCTGTCATCATGTCTGCTCTTCCAGTTTTCTGCTTACCAATTTTTTTTTTATTTTCTGTTCTCCTAAATAACTTGAGCTTGTTGTTTTCGCTATTGTTGAACCACCGGAGGCCGGAATCTGCAAGCCCAGAAAAATTTGTCTCGGCTTTATTTTCTGTTCTCCCAAACTAAAAAAATTTGACCTCCCACCTAGCCCTCCGGTTTTGAAACCAGATGGCGATTTGTCTCGGCTGCAGCCCGAGTTCCTTAGCCAGCTTTAATTTTCTGTCTGGGTCCAGCTTAATTTCATCTTGGAAGCTGTTCTCAATAGACTCCAACTGCTTGCTGCTCAGCCGTTTCTTATTCGGATCCTGACCTAGATGTTTAAGCAGCTAAGGTTGTTCTTTCCAGTAATGTTGGCAGCAAAGCCGAGCACAAATCCGATGGAGCTGGGCAGAACAGAAGACACGCTGGTTCGGGTCTCGGAGACATACCAGACATACCTTTGTTGCCTAGCGTTACTTGTGGAACAGTCGAGGCACATAGCATTGTAGAGCCAGTTAGAAACATTATAAAGAAGAGGAATGGAGAAATTCAGTACTGGGAAGCAGAATGTCTGAGTATTGATCCCACGAACAAAAAGGTTTTTTTTTTTCACTTGCTCAAAGCTTTATCTTTCAGACCTTCACTTGCTCTCAGTGCCCAAAACTCACTTCGACCCTTTTTCAAGTTCCCTTTCTCTCTCTTTGATCTTATTCTGCAATATGTTGAGCTCCACGACAACTGGGTATCAAGGTCTAGATGAGAAACAAGAGGAATATCTTCCACAGTTACTTCTTTAAAAAAGGGCATGTTTGTGGCGGAGAATAAAGATTGATTTTTCGTTGGAAGGATCGAGATAAGAACGTTTACTGGACTGATTTATTTACGTTATGGGCCTACTGAACAATATTTCCTGAAAATGGGTTTATCATTTGTGGTGAACAGACTTTTTTATGATGGACAAATTTTTTTGTTATTGGACTTGGATGAGCGCACCTTTGCCTGGACTTATTTTATGGGCTTCACTTATTTCCTGCTGTTGGATATTATTAATTCTTGGGCTTAATTTCATGTTGGAATGAGTCGCCGGATCTATTGGGCCTTGTGTGTTGGACCTTAATTTCATGGAGGTTGTCATGGTATCGGAGCGATTGATCCTCTTCCTGCTTTTTTCTTTTATGTACAATAAAGCTTCCGCCTCTGTTTTCGTTTCCCCTTCAACAAATCAAGATTTCCTCTAGCATTCACATTCGCTGGCTGAAACTCATGCTTATTCGGCACCCCCTTCTCGATGAGATCAGCTGCATCTTGGACAGTGGTGATACTCTGGGCGCTTTCTTCTTCTACACTGACCCAAATTCCTCCTCAAGACCCACGAAAATCTCAACCGTGTTGAGAGAATCAACCCCCAGCTGGGAGGGCCAGTTGCTTCTTCACAATTGCGACTACTTTTTCAACGTCTCAGGCTTAGCTGAGCAGGCAACTCGGAATCGACGAGTTGGCACCCTATGAGATAAGCAACTGTTTCTACTCATCCTCAAATTTGAAGCCTGGCTTTGCTTCAATGAGCAACAAACGTGGGTTATCCCAATTGTTGTCACTGCCTCCTGTCTCAATCCGAGAAACGCTCGGGTTTGCTGAAAAATACCAAGAGAATGGCTGCAAAGATCAAAAAGAGATTTGTTGTTGGTATGCTTGATAGTTTCAGATTTCACAGAAAAAAAAAATGGCGATAACCTTCACTGCGGCGATTGTTAGGGCAGGGGAAATTATCTACTGGGCCGATTCCTATTGGGCCACTATTGGGCAATTATTTTTTTTTGCTGTGCTGGGCCGATTCTGAGGCCTCTAAAACTAGGCCTAGTTTCCTCCTAACTGGGTCTATAGGGATTTATTGGGTTTCATTATGCTTGGACTTTTGATTTTATTCTGGTTATTTACATTTTCGTTATCCCTCGCTAGTCAGCTGAAGCGACAGCGGTATGAGGCATTTATTTTCGTTTTTACTTTTTCGGTCCAAGCTTCACGTGCTCTTTAAATCCCACGTTCAGCTTGCGATGGGGTGTTGAGACAATGTCCACCAGAAGAAGACAATCCTTCACTGTTGCAAAACATGAATCCTGCCCAATTGTCAAAGATCACATGGGCTCATCATTTCACCACCCAAGAAGTCAGCAAAGAAGAAGATCTCTGTCTCCTACAACATTTACTCTACTTGCCTGTTTCTCATTCTATAAAATTGTAACATATATGAACAATATTCGATCAAGCTTTTCATCAATGGAAATCATGGAGTTCTTCACCAAAATCCCCAAGCCTCCTTGGTTTCTCTAACCTTGTCAGTCTGGAAAGTGTGTTCAATTACTGGACACAAGATGCACGAGGTCACAAGTTCAAACCATCTGGCTTGGCAAGAGGTTTGATGTTCGAAATTCACTGGGCTCCAATTCTGCGTTGTCATTTTTGAGATTAGTCGGGTACGACCCTGATGGGTCGGGTCTGGATACTCTGGTAGGTAAGTGTACTCGGGGCGGATAGTCTAAAGTGGCTGTCTTATTCTCGGGGTACGCAGTACGGCTTAAGAGGCAGGACACAAATTGTCTGCAACCTGGATCAGCGGCACAACTGCCTATAAAAAAAAAACATTTTTCTTCTCAAATACTCGTTAATATAATTTGCAACCTACACTCTCAAACACCCACGGTACGCCCAGATAGAAATTGACACTTGTGATCTAAAAATAAAAAAAGTGTGGGCTCTCCATTGCGGATGTAGCAATATTGTACAGTTTTTTGCACCAATTATACTATTTATGAAAGTTTTAATCGACAAAAAAAATCTGTAAAGCCCCATGTGAGGCCATGCTTCTGTATAATATAATTATATTCTTATGATACAAAAGTAGAGGTCCCATTTCTGGCACCGACACTTTTTTTTGATCAAAATTTTACTAAAATAAAAGGAGACTCCCCGTAGATGGACGGGAATCCATTACAGAAGCGACTCTAGAGGTCATATTCATATAACTCCAAAATTACATTTCCTGCCGAACCTGATATACGGAAGGCCATATTTTTCTAGACGGAGCATGCCCCTAATCTTGCGAGGGAGTTGAGCAGAACTGTAAAAAAGTTGGTTACAGCCAGATGAGCCCGATTTTGCCAAAATGTCAGCCACGCCATTTCCTTCACGGAAGATGTGCATCACTTGCACCCTTAAGCCCCTCGATGCCTCCTTGAACTCCTCCCAAAAATCCCACATGTACCACAAGGTACATGTGTTACTCTGAATCCAGCCAACAAGAATCAGTGAATCCAATTCCAACATAACATCCCTCCAACCGGCTTCTTTGCACAGTCTTAAGCCTTCTGTAGCCGCTCTAAGCTCCGCAACATTGTTTGTTGTATCGCCAAAATGCGCCGCAAAAGCCGCCAAACTTTCTCCATTAGAGTCTCGGATAATTCCTCCGCCGCCGGAGGGACCTGGGTTTCCGAGGCTGCTCCCGTCCGTGTTCAGTTTGACCCACCCGGCAAGTGGTTTCCGCCAAAAAACCAGTTGTGCCTGCCTCTGCTTCCTCCTGCTGACCGTAATACCAAGCTGTTGCAACAGAGGAAGATCCTGCACCTGCACAGATATACAGCTCTTAGAAAGATTAGAAATGGAAGATAGCAATTTCCTAACCTCCCACCAGCAGCTGTCCGTTGATTGCAGCCTGTCTTCAAAACGAGCCTGACACCTGTTAATCCATAAACACCATGTAATAATGCTTGGTAGGATTAAAGTCAAAAAACCCCTTACACCGGCCCTGCGTGACAGTGTAGACCATTGAAGCAGCCTGCTTTTCCAAGAAGAGGGATTTGCAAAAGAAAACCCCTGCAGATCAGCTGCTCTGTTCCACAATTCAGTCGCCCGAGAGCTTGTGGCGAGGATGTGGTCCATTGATTCCTGATGGCGCGGGATACAACAATGACAGGATGAAACCAGAGCAACCCCTTTCTTTGAAATGTGGTCGTCCGTTGGTAAACAATCATTCCAAGCTTTCCAAGATCAAAGAGCCAACTTTGGGGGGATGTTTTTGGCCCAGAAAAAATGAGCCTCTGCAACTGCTTGAGCCCGTGACCTAGTTAGTTCCCAGGCAGACTTGGTGCTGAACTTGCCGTCTGGTGATGGCCTCCAAATGTACTGATCTTGTCCAGCAGATGGGGAAGGAGCTTTGGTTGTCATTATCTCACTTGTATTCTGTTCCCCAACAGCACCAATTAAAAGGTGCCGCTGCCACTGCCCATCAGTGGCAAAATCAGCAACCTCCGCCTCTGCTCCTAAAACTTGTTGCACCCTTGTAGCAAG
>JAOWBN010187444.1:0-16165 GCA_028565015.1 Pinguicula moranensis | reverse complement strand
ACTCATGCCTGAATCAAAACAGAAGAAATAGTCACATCCAGGGCTTCTTTCTCAATGACCAATGGAGACAGAGTTCCAGAGGTCAAAGAGGGACTGAGGCAACATTTTCAACATCAGTTTCTCTGCCCCTTTGATGATAGTGAGCTTGATATTCATATCTCGGCAGAAAGAAGTCTAACAGAGGAAGCTTTAGCTGCTGCTTATTGCTCCATTCTCAGAGGAAGAAAGAAAGGCAACGGTTTGGCAGTGCAATGGAAAGAAAAGTCCTGGTCTTATTTATTAACTAAATTTCAGCTTCATACAACACTATTGGGACATAATAAAGGCAGAATTTCTTGCCTTTTTTCAACTCGTTTCTACTACACTCGTTGGTTCCAAACCTGAAGGAAAAGGTGTGATCGGGGATCTACAAGATAAAATAGAAAGAAGACAGCTCAATTCAGAAGCATAAAGCATGGAAAATGTATCAATTCTGTCATCGAAGCACAGAAAAAACAAATAAGACGCTCACAAACAAATACCCATAAGTCGTATCCAAATTCCCAATCCAAACGAAATTCGCACAAATATATGTACTAGAAACCAGAAAAAACTCACCAAAACAGGGAGAATTCGAAGCACAGAAACCAGCAAGCGGGACTCAAAAATTAGGATTCTTCAGATTTGTTCCTCTAATGGCTTTTCGCATTTTTTGTTCTGTGGAAAATTATTGTAATTTGTTTGAACTTGAAGGGTGAAGATTTAATAAAAAAAGGAGAATTGAGCGACTCGAAATCAATTCTATGTTTTTGATAGGATTATTTTTCCATCCCACTCCCATCATTTTTAAAAAAACTCGCGGGGTCATGGAATTGAATTCCCCGACCGCTTTGCCAAGTGTGTGTCTAGTAAACATAGAATTGCGCTCTAATCCTATCATAATGACGCATAATTCTGTCTAGTTAACGGGCCCTTAGACTGTGGAGCCTTGGGAATAAAATGAGATTTATTTTCGAATGCCTTGGAATAGTCTATGGAGCAAAGTAATAAGTAGAAACTCCATTTATGGCCATCCTCACAAGTCACAAGTCACAAATTATAGCTCCAATGTCAAAAGAGGATGCTGAATTACAAGAAAAGGCAAATACATGAACAGCTAGTAAGGATATTGCAAAAGAATACAATATGAGCTAAAATCTAGTAAATATTATAAGTTGGTTATGGGATATGCTATTTCTTATCTATTTAAAAGAGCTCTCTCGTGGCTCAATCTTCCTATAGAACAATCGATCTATTGATGTGAGTTGTATCCAATCTCTCTTCTATATCTCTTCAACAACGAGTGTATAAGTATCTCCCATAAAGCTGCTCGCGAGATGGATAAAGTTCAACGCGGACGGGAGTTGCATTGGCAAACCAAGGCAATGTGGGGGTGGAGGAATTATCAGGGATGCAAATGGAGATTGTTTAACAACTTTTTCTATCCACCTTGGCTTAGGTACAAACAACGGAGCTGAGTTACAAGAAGCTACAGAGGGCCTTCGCCAATGCAAGGAGGGTGGGCAAATATAATCCCAAAGATGGATTCTATGCTTTTGGTGGGATGGATTTAGAGTGATACTTGCTCTCTTTGGTACCTATGGAACTTTTGGGAGACTTTCAAAGAGACAAAGCAAGGACTACGGGTACATGTCAAACATCAATTTCGTGAAGAAAATGGAATTGTAGATTTCTTAGCTAAACAGGGGTCATCTGGTTCAAATCAATGTTTTGGCAGTTCAGCCCAATTGCCTCAGGAAGTGAGAGGCATGCTGTGGCTCAACAAGTGTAGCCTACCCAATTTAAGAATTAGATATGCATGAGGGTTACCCATTTTGTAATGATTTTCCGTCCATTTACAAGGGTCTTTTTTTAATTATTGCACTATCTTATAAAAAAAAAGTATCTCCCATGAAGCACGGTTTGAAAAAAAATAGCTTCTTTGCACAACTTTGTTTAGAGTACCATAGCTTCTTCTGGCAAATCAGTAACTTTTCTTGTTCGACACCATATTCTGAGTCTTCCTTACAGCAATCCGTGGGAACTTTCCCAGCACTCTTATCTGGATGATAAGCTTGTTTTTCCATCTTTCTGCTTCATGATACCTAAGATGTCTCTCAACTAGCCAAGTCATCATCATATAAGCATTATTGTTTAGTCCAACATTCTGACTATCACCTTATCAATCCCAAATTGTTGTATATGAATTGTTACATAGCTTTATTGATATAAACTGACTTTGAGTAGGAGAGATATGGGAGGGTATCTTGTCAGGAGTCCAGATCATCTCAGTTCAGAGGACTTGTCCATGACCCGAGTTGCTTGATCCCTCAATCAGCAAACTGAAGGCATATTAAAGGTTGTATCAACCAGTCTGTTAGAGAGTATACAAACTTTGACATAGTTCTTATGGTTCTCAACCGTAGCCATGTGCTTCTTTGTATCATATGAGATATATTCTAGGAGTTTATCTCAATGCCTTAAAATGAGCTCTATTTCTTGCTTTCCAAATCTGGATTATAATGGCTATCCATATTGATTTCCATGTTGTAGTATTCGTTCAAGATGGTTTGATTGCTACAAAATTCTATAGTGTTGACAATTGTTGTTGAGTGATAGGTTCTGAGTTGTGTTGCAACTCCAGCCATTCTTGAATTACTTGCCAAATGGAAAAGGTCACTGGACAAGTGCTAAATAGATGATCAAAAGTTTCCTGATCTGTGTGGCACAAGGACATGAAGCCTCCTGTTGCATTTGTATGATGTGTCTCCTCTACAGGGCCAATTCTTGGTTTGCTTTCTATACTAAAATCATTTCTTTCATGGGAGAGTACCTGTTCCAGATCCCTTGATGCCTATCAGTTTCCTCCACTTTAAACACATTGGGTGCTGTCATACTCATGCTGTTGTATGCCTGCTTTACTATGTATTTCCCATTGTTGTTACCTTGGAAAATATAGTGATCTTCACCTATCATCTTTGAGATATTGTCCTGCAGGAACTAGAATAAGTGGGTTAGATCAGATTGTTCTTGACCTCTTAAGGCCTATCTTCACCCTAGTTTCCAGTTCCATTGTCCATTTTCCCGATTTGCCTCCATCTGCTACATATAAATCTTTGTTATGCGATATCCTGTATAGTCTTGGGTACGTTTCTGAGAGTGAAACAGTATCACACTACTTATCCAGCCAGAATCTAATGCCTCTCCAACAACCTATCCTGATATTTACTAGCTATTGAAACCAATTGTCACTCAGTATTTCTTGTGGCTCATTCCACCATCTAAAAGCGTATCTGTGGCCTCTTCTTATTCCCCTCAGACCTCTGGTTTGCACCTGTGATTGTCGAAGTTGCCTGAGGTCTCCTACTTTCAAACAACCACCCTGACCATATTTAGATTACAGTATGTCTATAGCTAGACTTTTCTCACCTGACAGAATTTGTTTCCCCCACTTGCCAATCATAGCACTGTTAACGGTGTTAATGTTGCGCACCCCCACTCCTCCTTTCTCCAGTGGTAAATCATTTTTTTTTCTATGAGATCAAATTCATCCTTCTTTTTTTCTTTTGTACTGTCACAAAAAAAATATCTCTGTATTGTTACTAGTTTCTTGAGAACCATTGAGGGGACATTATAAAAGGCTAGGTAGTAGGATGGTATAGCTGTCAGTAATGAATTGATTAACACCAGTTTCCATCATAAGGATAAATACTTTTGATTCCATGAGCTCAGTGTCCTACTGAACTTGTCTATAACCGGTTTCCAGGTTGCTGTTTTATGATGGTTTGCTCCAACTGAAAACCGAAAATACTTGGGCTAGGCCCCCTGCTCTACAGTCCAAGTAAGCAGTCATTTCAGATAGTGTAGCATCAGGTATGTTAATACCTATTAGGTGGCTTTTGTTGTAATTGACGCGGAGGCCAGAGATCATTTCAAAACTTTGCAAGATAGCCTTATATGTCTTCATGGTATTCCATGAAGCCTGTCCAAACAATAATGTATCATCGGCCAACTGCAGGTGGGACAAGGGAACCTTACCTCTGCCAATTTCTGGGACTCTTAGTTTGTTAAGGCCTATAGCTTTATTGATAATCACATACATTCCTTCTGCAGCCACCAGGAAGAAGAATGGGGATAGAGGATACCCTTGTCTCAGGCCTCTCTTTGGGAAGAATTCTCCAATAGGACTTCCATGCACCAGAACCGATGTATAGGCAAATTCCAGTAGTTCCTTTATTCACTAGATTGAACTATTTGGGAACCCCATTTTGGTCATCAATTCCTACAAATAAATCTAGTTAATAGTATCAAAAGTTTTCTCAAAATCCACCTTGAGAATTATGGACTATTTTTTCAGTTTCCTCATCTGATCTATAGCCTCGTTTGCAATCATGATACCATCTAGAAGTTTCCTCACACTGATTAATGCCATTTGAGTAACAGAGATAACCTCTTCCATGGTTGTGGCAATCCTGTTTGCTAAGACATTAGATATAATTTTTGGCATAGAACCAATCAGGGTAATTGGCCTATAATCTTGTACTATCATAGGAGAATCTGTCTTGGCAACCAGAGTGATATGTGCAGCATTGCTACCTCGGGGTAACTTGTAGTTTTTATAAAATTCTATCATTATCTTCCATATTTTTCCCTTCATCAAGTAGAGGAAATGTTTGATGAATTTAAAATTCAGGCCTTCAGGCCCCAGGCTCTTGTTGTTACCACAGCTCTGAATAGCCACTAAGATTTAAGCCTCAGCAAATGGTGCAACCAGCCTCTGTCTTGATACAATGGAAATCGTTCTGAACTCCATATTGCAGATTCTTGGTCGTGACCATGTTACCTCTGAGTATCTTTCTTCAAAGTGTTGCCTAAAGCATTTTTTCAATAAGTTAGGATCTTCTAACCAGATATTTCTGTCCCATATGCCACTTATTGCATTTCTTCTCCTATTGTTGTTAATGCATCCGTGGAAATAGGCGGAGTTTGCATCCCTTTGTTTGATTCAGTTTATGTGAGATTTTTGGAACATCTATCAAGGCTAGTTGTTATTTGATCTATTTTATCCCGTAAACCAATAGCTTCCATGGAGTCTATCCCACTACCTTACTGTGAGGATTTCCTTCAGCCAGTAGTTCCATTTCTCTGAGACTATTCAATAGTTTTTTTCCGTTCAGATACTAGATCTCCAGGTGCATATGCATTCCAAGATCTGATTCCTGCCCTGATTGATTTGATCTTAGTCTTTATTCTTTGGCTGGCATACCTCAATGAGCACAGACTATTCCAGATGTTCTCAACCAAAAGATTGTAGGTTTAAGCCCCCAATCCTAAATTTTGGAACATAGCTGTACTGGACAATGGTTTGAGTCATCCTTGTTAAGTCCAATTTGGATCCAGTCAGTGTTGTTCCCCAGCTAGTTATCATTGACAAGGGACCTGTCCAGCCTACTCATGGCCCTCAGAGATTTGAGATACTAGATAAACTTTCTTCTGTCCAATCTCAGATCCAGCTGCATATCCTTGACAAATTCCTTGAATGCAACTATCTCTGTTGTGTGTCCATGTTGCGTTGCACCTTTACTTTCTCCCTTATCCAACACCGTATTAAAGTCTTCCATGGTGTACCATTTCTCCTCTTCTCTGCCTGGATATAAGTCACAAATCTCCTTCTATTGTCTCTGCTTGGCTTGGAACTTAGAACAACCATAGACATTTATCATATTACTGTAAGGATCCGAAGGGGTTGATTTCAAAAATTTCGAACACTTTCAAGTTCGAACCAAACTCAAAATCAAGACCCCCAATACGTGTATTAGCATGTTCTTGAGATAGGGTTTAGAAAACCTACCTTAATTCCGTCGAATATCGCATGACCCGTGAAGAATTCGAAATCCCGTAGGTTAATGGAACCTCCAACGGAGGAAGTCTCCACCAAGAGCACTCTCTGGAGGACTGAAGATGGCTTCTAGACTGCGAATCCAGCAACCCAATGAGCTTACCGCTCGATTTCCTTGTCGTTGCGTCGAACGGCTCGAGCGTGCGTGGAGAAGATGAAGACGAAAGAGAGATAATTTCATTCATGCGTGAAATCACATTTCACGTGTTATAACATTAGGACATTGGGCCTTTGGGCCCAATTCCATTAATTCAAGATTGGGCTCGATTAATTCGAGCCCATTAGTCTCTTTCCTCCTACCGAAACTCAATTTTTCTCGTAATCGGGTTATCAAATTAATTAATTCGATTCGACCGGATCTCGATTCGTTTGCAAAATTAATTATATCTTATATAATTAATTATATATTCTCCAGTTCGTCAAATGGAGAGACCCAGTAGGATCCATATCTAAATCGGTAATAAATTAATCTCATTAATTTTTAAATCATAAGCAGCATCTAGCAATGCATTATGATATGATTTAATATAGATAAATCGTGATCCTTTAATCTTATTTAGTATTAATTCTTTCGTCACTTAATATCCAATAATTAATGTCAAGCGTAGGAATGTGTCATCCTTGACCATTAATTACTTTATTGATCTTCATTACATAATTGTTAATATGTGACTATCCCATAATCACAAATGCATGCGTAACAATTATTACTGCATCTCGAGATGAGATGGACAAAAGTATCATCTTGATATTCCATAACTTTCAGCATGAATCGTGCATATTCTTAATACTTACCTTTATAACCCCTCGGTTAAAAGGAGCGTTTGATAACCTCACGTAATACACATTCATCACCCAAAATTATGAGAATCTCAGATAACTGAACTAATACTATATAACTTTGCTGATGACATAAACACAATCCATACAGCAAGTCAATATAGGTCAAGCCCAATACTCATGTACCCCGTACACTCATATTTCATGTGATTAAATAGATACCCCGCATCAATGATCTGTGAAACATGATCATACATTAATCCACATGCTAATCCATATAGTCATCTACTTGTTCCTTAATGACTTGAGACTAGGGACTAATTAAGAGTTTTGATTAATTTATGGAGTTTCACAATTCGAGGCCTCAACCCAAATAATCCATAATATATACAAAACTCAAGGAACAAAATGATATACATCATTCAGTATACATGAAACTAACAAGTGCACCGTCAACTGATTGGTGCTCTAGGTCATTAACTAACAATTACAACGTATGTCTTCATTACTCCAGTGGCACCTTGCCCTCGAAAAAACCATCTCCTGCCATTATTACAACTCTATTGAATTTTTTCTTGTTTCATATGCATAGTAAGACACCAGACTGGCATGTTGAGCCACTGTAGAGCCAATCAAACTCAGAGTCATACCATAAATAGTCACATAGTCTCTTCTCAATCACCTCCATCTTTGTCTCCTACAGACTTATGAAATCTACCTATTGTTGTGCAATTAGCTCTTTAACTCGCTTTTTACTCGCCTGACTCCCAATACCTCTGACATTGTATGTGATTAATTTCATGGAGAGGTTTTATTTTGTTCTGGCACCTGATTGCCAGAGATCTTCTTAGTTTTGATTTGGCTTTTTTGGAATTCAACTACATCAGCATGTCACGTGATATTGTAGGGTTTGGACCATAGGTTATACCAAGATCTCCACCAATAATCATTGCTAACTCAGCTTCTATTCTGATAAGGTCAGAGGTTATTCGGCTAACCATTTGTGACTGGTCCTCTCTAGCTATCAGAGTTTGATGTTCAATCATATTGCCAATCCATTCACCAAGAGTAGCTTGTTCTTCCAATCTAGTCAAGTCCATTTCTTTTCTAGTTTGGCTTCGAGTTTTGGGGCCACCTCCTTTGAACTTCGTGAACTGATGCTTCCTAGGTGATGGGGTTGTGATCTCGTGTGGTATACTTCCTAGTGGTGGAAATCACTCCATCACAATCATATTGGTTTCTTCTCCTTGCTGCTCAGTTGAGATGGTGTGAGAAGTTACTTCTGTCTCAGTTTTATCTGCTTCTACTATAGGGAGGGGAGACATTGTATCCTGTGCCTTGAACTCCTGCTGTTTTTCAGTGTTCAATAGTGCTTGCTTATCCAGAGTGTGCTAGATGTCTAAACCATTGATCTAGAGTCTATCAGCTTCAACTACTAGTTCATTGGTCCGGAGTTTATCAACTGACAGGTCATTGTCCCTCAATAGAGGAAAGCTTAGCACTAACTTTGTTGTCACTTGTTGCAGTTCTTGTGTTTCAGGGACCTTTAGTATAATGTATTGAGTACTACTTCAGCATTTGATGTCTCTAGTACTACCTCCTCAATAGCATCCACTGTCAGCACTGTGTTTTGAGTCTGCGTGGAGCTAAAGGTTGTGGCCACCGATCTAATTTAACTGGGATCCAGGTTTGCTCAGTTCTTTCTGAGGGAGCCTAAACAGAACTATGAGACCTATGTGCCAGTTTTTCAATTTTGTGTGCTTCAGAAGGACTATTCAAGTCCTCAGCCATAGCCTGATCACAATCCACTGTCACCTCCACTGATCCATCTTTTAGTAGGTGGCTTGGCATGACCAACTGTTCATCATTGATACTATCATTCCAATCTTCACTAAGTTGCTCAGTACTCATAGTCATGCTACTAACGGATGCTTCAGCATCAAAATCATGCCATACATTGCCATTAAACCTACTAGCCACCTACATGATATGCAAAACCTGAGGAGTACCATTTATTTTAGCATTTAAGGTAGATGGAATCTGCGTACCTGCCTTTATCTCAATAAGTAGTTGAGCCGATTCAAGATACCTTCTCTTTCCAGTGACCTCATCAATGCACAATCAATGTGCCTATTTTCTCACCGATCGCCACAAGAAATGGGTTGTCCCATGCATGCAAAGGTATGCTATACACCTTAATCCAAGCAAGGTGCTTACGGCTTGGTAGTACCTATACGAGCACCATTAGAGTCAATAGAATTAGATAAAGAATAATTGTTGTTATTATAATTGAAGAGGTACATGAGTTTATATAGGAATACATAAGAGTAATCTAGAAAAAACGGAACTCTCTAGAACATGACCTTCTAGGACCTCTCTAGAACATAGCTTTTTAGGAACTATCTAGAACTAGGAATTATCTAGAATATTAGTAGTGAATTACTAGAACATGAGCTATTAAGAATTATCTAGAACATGGGTCTTGAAGCCCATATTCTAACACATTCCAACACAAAGCAAGATAAACTAGATCAGAATAACAACATTTTGCAATTTTCGCTTACCTTTTTTTTCTCCATCTCTGGTTAGCCAGTAATCAGAGAGATCCTCTACTTCTCTATGCTCCTCTTCTGTCTCTGTATGACTGGAGTCACTTTCCTTGCTTGTCTCCGAATCTGACCCACTTTGGATCAATTTTCTTTATCTACACATTGAGATGCATTGATGGATCTAATCTAATAACCTCAGGATTTGAAATGGCTATGTAACCTGAAGGAAACTTTACTGGAAGACAGGGAAACTCAAATTGATTAAATATCACATCACGATTGATTATGATCTTAATCCCTCATATTCCTCTTTCCCATAACCTATAGCCTTTTGATCCTTCTTGCTAACGAATGATTACACATTTTAATGACCTTGGTTCTAGTTTTCCTGATTGTTATGAGCATAAGTCGTACACCCAAAAGTTCTTAGGTGATCTAGATTAGATTTCCTACCAAACCAGATTTCCTTGGGACTCCTAATGTTTAGTGACCTTGAAGGACTTTTATTGGTTTAGATACCTTGCAGTGCTTAAGGCTTCACTCCAAAACCCTTTACTCAAACCTGATGTAACTAGAAAGTACCTTCGTTGACCAAGGGCATATCTCTACATTTCAAAACAAAGAATAGACACATGATTCCCAACATCAATCTCAAGAACAAATTGCACCAACATAGCCTAGTAGATCTTTGTACTTTGTTATTTACTTTTCTTCTTTTGGACTACGTTTGGCCTATATAAGACACTTCTTACAACAAATGAACTTGACTGTTTGAATCAATGAATATGGTTTCCTTCATCTTCTTCACTCAAATGCTTCAACCTCCATAGATCTTCAAGTTTTCCATGAAACTTTTCATGATATCAGAGCCAACAAATTCAAAGCTTAACCGAATCTCTCGACCCTTGGCTTCAAATCTCTGCCTTATGGCTTTCAGTTTCTAATTGTCTTGCTGTTGTTTCTTGGTTCTTCTTGGACCAATTTCTTTATGTTAGATCTGGTTTGGCACTCTATTCTCAACCTCACCCGCCATCAATCTCATCTCACCATGATCTCAGCTACATCTTGCTTCGTAACTCAACCTTGGCAACTTTGAAAACAACCTACTATGTTGCTGGCTTTTTCCTATTTTTCTGCAATTTTCTTTTCTTTCTTCTTCATCCTAAGCTCAAACAATTTCCATGATTCTTCCCAAATCTTCCTCCTCTTCTACCCTCACACTCTCCTATGCTAAATTCCCTGATCTCGTCACTGTCAAACTTACTGCTACCAATTACTCATTTTGGCCAAATCAAGTTCTTCTTCTTTTTGAAGACAACCATCTCGTCGGTTATGTTGATGGAACCGTCCACGTTCCTTCTAAATCAACTCCTCTTAGCTTTGATGTTGAAAATCCTGATTGTGTTGCCTGGCGTCATGTGGATCGACATTATTTTTCTCTTTTTCCTACCTCTCTCACAGATAAGGCGCACAGTGTCACTGGTGGCTCTAAAACTGCTCAAGATATCTGGCTATCCTTGGCTCGTGAGTTTGGATCTTCTTGTCCAAGTCACGAACTTGGCCTCCTAGAAGAGCTTCAGTCGGTTCAACACGGATCCAACACTGTGAAGGAGTACTCCCGAAGGTTCCTTCTAATCTATGAGAGTTTGGCTTCTCGTGGCCGATCCGTTAATCTGTTGGATCAGACTAGGTGGTTCTTGTGTGATCTTGGACCCGATTTTGTTGCTTTTTATGGCTCCCAACTCAATCAAGATCTGTTGCCTCAAGTTAGGGATCTGATTGCCCATGCCAAAAATTTCAGGCGTTATATCCTCGCACTGTCGCCAGTACCATTCCTCTGGCTCTTACCTTCACTGTTGTTGCTGCTCCACTGTTTGGATCTTCTCCCTCAGTTGTTGTTTTGGCGTCGTGTCCCCCTCCAAATGCTATCCCCTCATCTGGGTTTCTTTCACCGTCCCAGGCATCGTCGTCTTTTTATTTGCCATCGTCATTTCCGTATCAAGCTCCATCCTCTATTTATGGTTTTGCACCACGGGATGGTGACGCCGTGTGTGGATTAGGTTGTGGTTGTGGTGGTTGAGAGCCTCGCTGCCAGATATGTGGTTAGTACAACAATTATGCTGAAGCTTGCACCTCGCGCTACTCTTCCCTCACCTCCATCAGGGCTACCGCAAATCATGCAAAATTTTTGGCTGTAAATTTGCCCGGGTCTTCATATGGAATTGGGAAGGGCCACGTGGACTTGGGTGTTGGACGAGGACATGGCCTGCTGAGTGGTATGGTTCCATTGATTTGATGACTAAACAGGGCCCTGTTGGATTTTTTTCATCTGGACCGCCACCTTCGACCCATTGTGGTATGTTTTATTCTTCTGGGTTGACTCCTGCACAAGCCCACACTAGGAATTTTTCTGTTCCCCTTCACATTTTCAGTTGTTGGGCCATCAAGGCCGATTCTGCTGGTGGGTCATCATTGCACTTGGGGACAATTCCTTAGCCCTAATTTATTGGTTTACCTGGGCCGCCTCCTGCTAGCTGGCGCTGATGACGACTTTTTCAGACACTACTTCAGCTACTTTTCCGGTGCCACCCATAGCATCCACCCTCAATCTCCTCCTAATATTTTTCTCTACTTTTGTTCTCCGTTTCCTCTCATCTTGATGCATTATTGTTGTTGATTCCATTTAAGTTATTTAGATAGTTGTCCTCGTCGGTCAGCCTATACTACCCCATGATGGCAATGTTGCGACGAAAGGGGTCTTAGTTTTAAGATTGTGGATCGTTTTTATTTTCTAGTTTTAAGCTATGCGTTTTGTTTCTTGTTTTGGGTTGCAGCTTTGCTCCAGCTTCACGTATTAAAATCTCCGACGCTCAGCTCGGGGGATGTTGACCAAGGACATATCTCTAGACTTCAAAACAAAGAAGAGTCACATGATTCCCAGTATCAATCTCAAGAACGAATTGCACTAACATAGCCCAGTTGATCTTTATACTTTTTTATTCACTTTTCCTCTTTTAGACTATGCTTTGGCCTATGTAAGACACATTTTGTAAAACAAATGAACTTGACCGTTCGAATAAATGAATATAGTTTCCTTCATCTTCTTCACTCAAATGCTTCAACCTCCATAGATCTTCAAGTTTTCCAAGAACCTTGTCAACCTCACTCTCTCTAACAGAGTTTTATTCATCCTCTCTGCGACACCATCCGTTTGGGGGTAGATCTTAGTGTTCTATTTCTTTCTACACCCTGTTCTGCACATAAATCATCGAACTGCTTATTACAAAATTCTAGCCCATTGCGTGTTCTCAGCGTTTTAACTTGCTTACCAAATTGATTCTCAACTAACATTTTCCAGATTTTAAACTTGTCTAATGTCTCATCTTTACTCTTGAGCATGTACTTAAAGACTCTTCTACATAAATCATCAATAATGGATAAGAAATGTCTACAACCACCAAATGTTGGAGCTGCCCCGGGCCCTCATCAATCAGCATGGACATATTCAAGAAGAGAAGTAGCTAGATCAACACCTTTTGGAAATTTGTTTCTATGTTGCTTACCTAAAACATAAGGTTCATAGAACCTTAAATCTCCTAAAGATTTGCTTCCTAAGCTACAAGATTATGCAATGTAAGCAAGTCTTTCTCTACCATATGACCTAGCCTCTTATGCCATTTTTCATGCTCCGATTCTACACTGGTGGTGTGCGCTTCATACTTGGTGTTAGGTAGATATTTTCAATCCAATATGTAAGGAGCATTCCTCTTAGTTCTAGATAGCTTGCACACATTCAGTTTGCCTTTTCCAATTGATAGAAATAACCTGTGTTTTCTAATGCACCTAATGACATCAGATTTCTTTCAAGTCCTGACACATATTTGACTTGTGGAAGAATTACTTTCCTACCATTTTCCCGAGTCAAAGTTACATTCCCAATACCTAGAATGCCAAACAGACTATCATCTCCCAACTTAACTTTACCAAATTTTCCAGACACAGAGTTATGAAACCAAGTATCATGTGGACAAATATGAATAGAACATCCTGAGTCAAGTATTCATTCAGTGGGTGCTGTGTCTGCAAAAACATTCAAAACATCATAGACAAGTTTGTTTTCAAGTTCTTCAGTAACATTAGTTTCAGTATTCTTCTCTTCCAAAAATCCTTTTTCAAGTGCCCTTTCTTGTGACAGTGATGCCACTTTCGTCTCTCCTTGTTCTGTTTATTATCTTTTCCATTCTTCTTCTTATTCTGCCCTTGCTTCTTATTGTCTCTATTTGATTTGGATGCAACATTATCTGATTTTGTGCCTACATAGAGTGCACCAGAGTTCTTACTAGAGGCTTTGATCTCTAGTTCTCTAGCTCTTAGTCCAGCTATGATCAAGTCTGGTGTAGGGGTGATTCCTGAATATTGTATAGAGTTCTTTACAACTAGATACTCATCAGTCAACGAATTCAACAATATCATAGCTAAGCTAGTGTCATCTAAAGCCTGAGAGATTCCCTTCAAAGCCAGATTCAGTTTTAGAAATTCGTCCAAGTTTTCATCCATTTTATAACCAAACAATGCACCTTTTAAGAAAGCAACATTAACAGCAGATTGAATGTTTACCCCACAGCTCAGAAGCTGTTGTCGTGTTGTCCACCTTCCGAGCACTCCATTGGACAGATTCAAAATAGTAAGGTGGTTATATGCCTCTTCTAGTATGGCTTCCCTCTGCTATAAGTACCTTATGGTGTGACAGCATAGCATAGATCCTCTTCTTCCAACTTTTGTAATCCGATTTCCCATCGAACAAGGCTACTTCCAACCTCCAAGTGGCCATTCTTGCAAGAATAGATTTCTTGCTTCCTCAATGAACTCGAAGAATTATGTAACTGCGCCTTCCGGTTCGAATCTTGTTACATATCCTTCAATTCTTTTTGAATCCAACCTTGACATGTCGCTCCCCAACTCTTTGTAACCATCGATTTATCAATTTATGATTTCTTTATAGAGGTCGTACTCCTGCGCTCCACCTCGATCGACAAATTTCGATCAACAATCCCTCGACCTTATCTTTGATACCACTGTTATACTTTAATCCTCAATTTCAGCTTGATCTAATCGGTTCAATCAAACTCCAGAGACAATTAAAATCAGAAAATAAACAAATCACAATACAGGATTTGTACTGGTTCACCCAAGATCGGGTTACGTCCAGTTGAGCTCAGGGGTTACTTTCTTTCACTATTGAACATATTGTATCTAGCTTTCTCTCGGATCACAAGACCGAAAGAACATGGTGAAGAAATCAATCCCACCCTCATCTCGTAGATCACTCCTGGAGAACCTTTTTCCCTTTGTAATTGTGTATGAATGACTGCAGCAACTTTATTTTATGAATCTTCGTTCGAGTCAACTGTTCCACCGCTTCATCTCATCCCTCCATCTGTTATGCCATCGGACATCCTGGATGAAGTCTTCACTTATCCACCTCATCAATCATTCGGGTCCCACACTTATCTGAGTCAGCTGCCACATATGCAACACAAACTATCTACATGGAGAATAAGTGATTGTTGAATATTTTTACCAACTTTAGTTTTTTCTTCATTGCAGGTGGAGATCAAAATTTGTCAAGATGAAAATGAAAGAACGTAAAATACAAGAAACAGAGCACCTTCAGCTATTTTCCGAAGCCAATGAGGTCGAAAATTGATCTTTAAACTAATACAAATATTGTGATCGGAAACAAGATTGATAAATTCACCTTATATCAATATTCCAAACAATCTCAATTCTCTAGGAGGAGACATTATACAAATATTTTATACAATCTCAATCCTCCGCATGAGCTTCCGGAGGAATATGATTGATTGAAGACCAAAAGATGGATGTATGGATCTCCAATGAATCTCATCTATGTTTGCGCCTAGATTCAATGGAGGCTCGAGACAATGCAACCTGCAGGGACAAGAAAAACAAACGGAAGAAATATGGCTCCGGAAAAAAGTTCTCTCCCAAGTGAAGTATGAGAATCATGTCCTACAATATACGAGGGTTGGGCACCCCTCAAACTGAAATTCGAAATTTGATCATGAGACACAAAGTAGATCTAATATGTAAACAAGAGACTAAACTATCTTTTATAGACCGTGCAATCTGCAATCGTTTGTGGCCTCACAGTGACTATGACTGGAGATTTAATGAAGCAAATGGTAGTTCTGGAGGACTTCTCACTATTTGGAATTCTTCCTCATTTCATATTGCGCAGAAATGGTCCTCACAAGGTATTCTCAAACTTGCAGGAATATGGGGTAATGAATCTATTCCAGTAAATATTGTGAATATTTATTCATCAGGCGACTTGAGAAGCAAGAGAGTCTTATGGCTGAACCTGTCTGCAGCAATCTCACAAAATCCTGTAGCAAATTGGTGTCTCGCAGGAGACTTCAACGTCATTCGGTTACCATAAGATAGGAAAAGCAGAGCACCTCTTCCATTGTCTGAAATGACTGAATTCAATGAATTCATTCTTGTCTCAGATCTTGCTGACTTTCCACTGACACGTACAAGGTTTACATGCATCTCAAGGGGTGGGGAATGCATAAGCAGGTTAGATAGATTTCTTCTATCAGAGAATTGGATTCAGCAGTGGCCTGGTTTACTTCAGATTGGCCTGGATAGAGCTCTGTTTGACCACCGCCCCATCTTACTGCAATCTGAAAAATAAAAACTGGGGCCCGAAGGCGATCCGCTATTTGAACTATTGGGAGAACCATGAGAACTTTGCTAGACTTGTCAGAACATCTTGGTTATCTTATAATATAGATGGTTATAGTAGCTATGTTTTAAGTGAAAAACTGAAGTTACTTCGACAGAGACTCAACATATGGAATAAATATGAATTCGGTCACACTGACTGCCATCC
>JAOWBN010187434.1:0-16166 GCA_028565015.1 Pinguicula moranensis | reverse complement strand
ATGCAGATGGATTTTGATGTGATATCTCCATATGATTTGATATACTACCGAATTTTATTTGTTAGCATCTCTCTAATGGGGAAGGATTTATTTATGAAACGACTTGTGACACTGTTTTTTCAAAAGTTTATGTTTATGGTCCGTAGGGTTTATAGGGTTTAAGGTTTAGGAATTAGGGTTTAGAATTTTTAGATATTTAAATCTTATGGTTTATATTTTTGAATTTAAGGTTTAGAGTTTTTTAAGATTTATGAGTTTTAAGGTTTAGGGTTTTTAAGTTTTAGGGTTTAGAAATTAGGGTTATAAATCCTAAAATATTTTAAATCTTAAGCCCTAAATCTAAAAATATAAATCCTAATATCTAAATATCTAAAAATTTAAACCCTAAACTTCAAACTCTAAACCCTACGGACCCTAAACATAGACTTTTAAGAAAACAGTGTCACAAATAATGTCAATGGAATCGTCCCCCTCTCTAATACTCGTAAATTCTTTTTTAGTTTTCTCTATATTCAATATCTTTTGAAAAACGCAAGCTATTCAAAAACACTGACCACATATTGCTTGAGATTTGCCCCTACTGCTTTATTTGTTTTTCTCGTATTCTTCAACATTTGCTTATTGGTTTCTTATTCTTTTGCAACATGTCAATACTTAGAAACAGAGACAATGATCAAAGATGCAATACATATTTCATGTTTGGGTTATATGTAAGAGTAAGATATATGTGAGCAATATCATGTGGGAACTAGTACTGATTAGGTGAAATCCTCGCATTGCTACAAGTAGTCCAATTTGTCAATTGGGGAGTGTGAGGAGTAGGGAAAAGAATTATATCGCTTAGAATGATTTGGGTGGTCTTTGATGAATGGTAAAGGTGAAGATGTCTTCGGAATCAAGGCAGGCAATGACACAGGACATGGGACAAGCGCAAGCGACTCTCCGGTCTCCTTTCTTCTTTGTAAGCGTACACCATTGATGGCTTCCCCTGAGCTTGAATCCCTCTCTCAATCGATTCCTATCAACCAATACCTTCATAACCGACTCCACAGTTTGTGGCTCGCTAATCAGACAAGGACAAGGACAAGGACAAGACATGTACCCAACCCTTATTATGTGTGGATGTGTGGTTCAATTCTCACTATCTGTGGCTCACCACTATCACTATTACTCTCCCTCTCTTGTCGTATACTCCCGGTATCTGGTGAGTCTAAGAATGAAGAGGCATCATGGAAGAAGTACGACTCATGCTCCAAGAACGTGATATCCATGCTCATAAACAGTCTCTTCTAAATAGGGCTCCAACATACATCCCTTCTAAGTGGCGGAGTAGCCCATAAAGATACTCTTGATAGCACTTAAATCCAGTTTTTCTACCACCAGCCCGTGGTCCTACACAAAGCACACACACCCAAAGATCCTCAAAGAAAGAGTATCTGGCTTTGTACTATTCCAATCTAGGATTGGTATCCTGTTAATCAGATAAGTAGCTGTTAGAACTATTTGTCCCGACAAATTTCATTGTAAACATCATGTTACTAGTAACCTCAAGGAGATGGCGATAATTTCTTTCTACAATCTCATTCTGCTCTGATGTGTATGGGCAAGTGATTTGATGTTGATTCCTTTGTGATGATAAATTTTCTTTAAACTCCCTATTGGTGTGCTCTGTTCCATTATCATATCGCAAGGCATTCACCATTGTTCCATACTGAGTTCGAACTTTTTTGTGAAAATTTCTAAAATATGTGAAGACATCACTCTTGTTCTTCATAAGAGAGCTAAGTAACACGAGAGCAACCCTCTATAAATGAGACAAAATAACGAAATCCATTTAATATTGTTGTGGGACAAGACCCCCAAAAAATCATAATGTATCAAATCAAGGACACTATAACTCTTACTACTAGAGCTAATATAAGAGCTCCTGGTGTGTTTTCCCAACTCACATGAATTACAAAATAATTTGTCTTTAATAACTTCAGCAAATAAACGGGGATGCAGTCGACTAAAAAGTAAGAAAGAATGGTGACATAAACACCAGATCTTTTCACTATGGATGCTAGGGCTGAGTCCAATCCCTTTCAATCCATGTATCACAGAGCATTACGCCATGTCCCAATCCCAATAATCATGCCCGTTCTCTTCTCTCAAAAGATCGCCTTCAGAGAATCAAACAAAATAATATTGCTTACTTGGTGAACAATGACATTTGTAGATAGGAGATTGACAGGAAAATGAGTGCAAAATTTTGGACAAAGTCAAAAAATATAATTTAGAAAAAAAAAGGTATTATATTGATATTGTGAGAGTATACGGGTTTATATAGACTAATATAAGGATAAAACCGAAAATGAATAAAAAAAACTTAAAATAATTTAGAACATGGGCTGTGACCCATATTTTAACGCTCACTCTCAAATTAGGGGGTAGATATCAATGAGTCTGAGCTTATGAATGGGTAGGTGAAAAGTCTTGAGCCAATGAACTTGGTGAACATATCAATCGTCTGATTTCGTAAGGTGACAAACTTCGGAAGGATAACTCTTAACTGAACTTTCTCATGAATAAAGTGAATATCAACCTTAATGTCCGTTGTTCTCTCATGAAAGATAGAGTTGGAGAACAACATAATAGCATACTTTTTTAGGCAAGAAAATATTGTTAAAGAATAAAAGAAATTACAAGCCCATTGCAGTAGTTTTCTCTGTTTAGCTCATTACAATAGGTGGACACCGCATCCAATCTACTAGTGTGTAGACCGTATTGGATCTCTTCATCTTCACAATTTCCCAGGCATTTATCTGCAGCTCTTCGAGTAACTCATTTGGTGTTTTGCTTTTGGATCGGAACATAATAGCATACTTATTATCACATAATAAGGTAGAAGAGTGTAACTAGGAACCCCAACTTCTGAAGAAGAGAACAAAGTCACAATATTTCACACATTCCTTGTGCCATAGCTCGGTACTAAACTTCAGCGGATGACCATGAGACAACTGCTTATTTCTTACTTTTCCATGAGATAAGGTGACTCCCACGAATGGTGTATAACCCTAAAGTAGAACGACGGTCACTTTTTGATCCTGCATAATCAACATCTATAAACTAGGACAATCCGTGCTTGTATTTGTTAGTTTTGTAGGGACTTATTAGCAAATAACAAAAGTGTACCCTATATATGGCTAATGGACAACTATCAATAAACAAGAGAATTCATATTTTGTCTAAATTTCAAGTTGGTATCAGAGTTGAGAAACCCTAGCACCCATCGCATCACCACTGTTATGCTGTCATAGTTACCGAAAATCGCCCGCCACCATTGGAAACCCTTGCACACGCACCACTGCTTCTCGAACCCAGGCAGATGCTGATTGAAGTATAACCAAGGTAGAAACCTGTTGGAGTATTGTCTTTGCCATTGCCACAAATTAGAGACTTTGATCCATAAGAGAAAACTTATGCAAAACTAAGCTCATTAGCAAACACATCGAAAGGTTTCTACCCATTGGATATCATTGTACCACATAGGTAAATTGCCTTGGAGATCTTCTCGGGAAGATGCTCTAACATGTAGGAAATGCAAGCATCTCCACTGCTATGATCATCATCTTCATGCCATATTTGGTTCTCAGCTTTCGGCATTTTTGTACGTCAAACGATGAAACATCTTACATGTGACTATTCCATACCCAAAAAAAATTGTAACAAAAAAAGATAGGAAAAAAAGGGAGAGAAAAAAAATAGAAAAGGGGGGGGGGGGAATAGAGAGGCATGGAACAGGAAAAAAACAAGAAAAAATAGTCACGATTTTTGGAATCCAAGATAATGGATTGTGAGATATTATTTGGTTGGATTTGATAAAGATTTGTGTGTTGTTAGTTGAGAATTGTTGGGGTGGAGTGATGATGATGATGTTTGCTTAAAATTGGAGAATTCAATTAGGAGTGCTGGTTGAAAAAAATTGATTGTGGTGTGTTGTGTTGGATGGTTGAGTTGATATAGGTGTTGGATATTGATGTAGTGATGTGTTAGATTATGGAATAACGAATTGTGGATTGTGTATGGTTCATGTGTTAGATTGTGGATTAGTCGTCGGTGAATTATGGAATGGAAACTCATTGAGTTGTTGATTATGGAGTAGTTGTGTGGAAGATGACCGAAAATGAGGATAATACTGTAAGAAAGGTATTGAAGGCTTTGAGTAAGTTCGATCCCGAGGTTCTTGATAGAGGTCGGCATAAATTTTCCAGCTGTCTTGCCCATTTTGCGGGATGAATTTTCCAGCATGTCTTGCCCGTTTTGCAAAACAAGCCAGGCTCGCTCGGCCGCTTACAAAATAGGCGGGTCCGGGCCCACCTGTTTACAAAATAGGAGGGTCTAGGTATGGGTGCCCAAACGATAATTCGGGACGGGTATTGGCCATACCCGAACTTATCCCAAAAATAAACGGGACCAAAATTTTGATCTTGTTCCCGTCCTGAATACCCGAATTCTCATAAATTCTGGGAATTCGGGTAACGAGACGGGTTTTGGGAATTTCTGAAATTATATGCTTAAAAATGGGTAATCGGGATGGGTATGGCCATTACCCGAACCCATCCCGAAAATAAACGGGAATAGAAATTTGGTCAATTCCCATCCCGAATACCCAAATTCCCAAACATTTCAGGAATTATGGTAACGGAACGGGACGAGTTTCGAATTTTTGGGAAATCCCGAAACCGTTTGGCCACCCCTATGTCTAGGCCCACCCGTTTCATTATTTTTTTAGTATTTTTAGTAATTCATTATTATTTATTATTTTTTTAATAACAAACTGGTGGGCGGGCCGAAACTACAGGCTCCAAAATTGAGCCTGTGATCGGCCTGCCCATTTTCCCAAAATATCGATTATTACTCGTTTAAACGGGCAGGGTGGGGTGGGTTCGGTCCATTTGGCCCGACCCATTTGCTTTACTCTAGTTTTGAAGGTCTTAGTCATGCTCATATAAGGAGTGAATGCCTCGACTAAGATCACTTACCCCCATCATTGTACGAGGGGAGAATCGCAGGTGCTACCACTGTGCATAGATTAACCACTTGATACAAATTTGTCGTAAGCTACCCAAGGAGGGAGATTCGAGTGGAGAGGAACAGTCTGGAAGTAGGGATCATGGATGTGGAGGCAGGAGAGATGATGAATGAGGTGGCTACCGTACCAATATGATGGTACATGAGGAGGAAGAATGAATATGTGCTTTGGGGAATCTTCTCAAAGAAGGATCGAGCGTACTTAGAAGTGATCAAGAGGATGCTGCAGATACACTAAGGGTGGGAGATGGTACTCAGGCCCTTTCCTCTCTTCTCACTGCTGGATCACCAGAGTGGATTGTTGACTCCGGGGCATTCGGATATGTGACAGGTAATGCTAGGGAGTTCTCCTACTCGCCTAGCAGCTCCAATGAATGTTAAAATAGCTAATGGTACAAATAAGCATGTGGTCGGTAAGGTTACAATGAGATGTACCAACAATTTGGCTTTGTCCAAAGTCTTACATGTTCCCTCTTTTCATGTGAATTTCCTATCTATAAATGTCATTGTCCAACAACTAAACTGTATTATTTTGTTTGATATTCCAAAGGTGATCTTCCGATAAAGAGGGACAGGCAAGATTCTTGGGATTGAGACATGACATAGTAGTTTATGGTACATGGATCAAAAGGAATGAACTCAACCTTCTCATCCATAGTTGAGAAATCTAAAGGAGACAGGAAGAGTGCAAAGAACTTAGTGTTACTTCACCATAGGCGGTTTAGTCACCCTTCCTTCTCAATTTTGAGTCAATTGTATCCCCGTCAGTTTATAAAGGTTGATAAAGACAGATTTTCTTGTGATGCTTGTGAATTGGGTAAGCACACCAGGAGCTCGTATGTTAGTTCTGGTAGCAGGAGTTCCTGTGTCTTTGAGTTAGTGCACTATGATGTATGAAATCCTTGTCCCACACCAACATTCAATGGATTTCAATACTTTGTGTCCTTCATTGATTGTTGCTCTTGAGTCACCTGGTTCTATCTTATGAATACTAAAAGTGATGTGCTTACATGTTTTAAAGATTGGCAAAAAGGGGTTCAGACTCAGTATGAAGCAGTGGTGAAGTCTTCACAGTCTGATAATGGGACATAGTACACCAACAAGTCATTTGCATAGTATTCGAGGGCGACCCAGAGTGTCTTTGTGGGTTACTCCACCACTCAAAAGGGATATGTTTATTGGAACCCTGGATGCCACATTCAGGGAGCATGAGCCGTACTTCTCCCATGAGGTATCTACATTCTTTGACTCGCCAAATACTGGGGTATACAGTGAGAGGGGGAGAGTAGTAGTGATGGAGTGAGCCACTGATAGTGAGAATTGGGGACATTCCTTGCCTGGTTAGTGAGTCAACTGTGGAGCAGTTGTTGGAACGATTTTGCCAGTGGAGTTGATGTTAGGTAATGAGGAGAGAGGGGCTCAAGCTCAGGGGAAGCCGTTTAAGTGTACACAAGGTATCAATGGCAAAGAAGACAATAGATTGGAGAGTCACTTGAGCTTGTCCCATGTCATGTGTCCTTGTCTGCCTTGACTCCGGAGACATCTTCACCTTTACCATCCACATAGACTACCCAAATCATTCAGGTGATATGATTGATTTCCCTACTCCTCCCATTCCCCAACCGATAAAGTGGACTACTCATAGCAATGCGGGGATTCCACATGATCGATTGCTTATCATATCTTTTACTTTCACATATCACCCAGATATGAAGCATTCATTGCATCTTTGGACATTGTCTCTGTTTCTAAGTGTTGGCAGATTGCAAAAGAAGATCCTAAACAGAGAGTTATCATGATAGAAGAACTGAAAGCTCTTGTAAAGAATAAAATCTTGCAGCTTATATCACTACCACCTGGCAAGAAAGCGGTTGGATGCAAATGAGCCTTTATTGTGAAGCAAAACCAGAGAGTCGAGTGGAGTACTACTGGGCAAGATTGGTGGCGAAGTGGTACAGTCAGACCTATGACATTGACTATGATGAGACATTGGTACCAGTGGCAACTATGAGCATAGTCAAAATTCTAGTCTCCATAGTAGCAAATTAGCCCTGCCCAGTGGGTGCAAAAAAATTTGCTCCGCCCGTGCCCGCATTCGCATAACCCACGTTCGCACGAAATGCGAACGGATGGCAGAAGAAAAGCTGCAACAATAGTTTGTGGACGGAATGCGGAGCATAATTTTTTTTATGGCGAGTTTCGCATGCCTCCCTCCACCTAACTAAAAAAAATGTTCTTACTGAAGTTTAGTTTGTTAGATTTTACTTTTAGGTTTTACTTCTCGCAACCCCGCTTTCCTGACGCCTGTCATAGTCGAGGCACTAATCTTGAGTCAAAATTGATTATCCAATATTTCAAAGGATATAGAGACTAAGGACTGGGAAAATATGAAGGAGGTCGAGACAGATAAATTATACTACATTTACGATTTAACACTTTAACTTTAACCTATGAGTTTTAGCTTGTTTTGACTTTTGATTGATGTGGTATGCCGAGCCGATTCAAACTCCACAAAATTTTCATTGGTAACTCGTGTTAGAATGGTATTGGACTTCTATTTGTATTTGGACTTGTTTTTGACCTGTTTTGAACTTGTGTCTTAAACTTTTACTTTATGCGGTATGTTGCAAATTAGACTCATTTTGAACTTTGGTTTATGACATTATCATTGTAAGTTGTGATGTGACTTGTGATTTATAATTATTTATTTTTTTGTTGATGTCGTTATCGATAGATCGAATCAAAGTGGGCAGGAAATGCATATCAAATTTATGATAAAATATAAATAAAAAATTGCAATAAGTAAAAAAAAAATCACGAAACTAATAGAATTCCGCGTTACGCTTGCATAACTTCGCGAGCGGGCAAAGCAGAATTCCAACTTATGCTGGTGGAACACGGAATCGAATTTCCCGTTCCACAAATTTTTCGGGCTGAATGCGAAATTGACCATTTCAGTTTTACCCGCATCACTGGCAGGGCTACAACAATTGAGGGGTGGAAACTACACCAGTTTGACGTAAAAAAAATGCATTTCTTCAAGGGGAGAAGCATAGATCACACACAACAGATGATAGCAACACGTGAAGAGATCTAATTGACCTAGAGCTACTGCAGCAAACTCGAGCTAGAAACAAAATCCAGGTAAGTTTATTGAGACAGGATCGTATACTCTACCAAAAATCCAAAATGGTATGGCTAATGGAAGGTAAAGGAAATACTAAATATTATCACGCAATAATCAGGAAGAACAGGCAGATAAATGAGTTGTGATAATTAAACATCAGTGGCCCATGAACAGGAGAAATCGCAGAAAGGCAAGAATTATAGAACATTTCAGAAAATATTTTGCTTCTGATTTCTACGACAGAATATAACTAACAACCCAGCGCCTTATCGCCTCACCGCATCTGAAAAATAGCTTCCTTCCAAGCTTGTTGAATAAACATGTAGTAGGAAAGGTTGGTGAGTAGGTTTGGTGGAATGGTTGGTGGAAACATGACAATCTATAAATGTATCACGTAATGTATCAAAGAAGATATGAAACTAATAGATCATTCTTATTTTATTCTGATTTCAATATGGTATCAGATCCATAAAATCCAACGTCCATCGTTGTCCGCCGTCGTCTGCCGGTCGCCGGTCGCCGCCACCGGCCACCACGACAAAAGATACTAGCAGAACTGCCTCACCCTCCTCGTCACACTGGTACAAGCCATTTTTTGAAATACGGCCGGAATTTAGCCGTGTTTTTTAGACCTTTTCCGATGATTTCCACCGCCGTCCGGCATCGCCTACTCCGACGAACACCACCAGTGGATTCACGCTGCCGAGCTCATCCCGGGCGACCAGTCCACGCGCCTCGCCGCTGCCGCCGCTGCCTGAAACGCAAAATCTTCAGTTTGATCCCCTCTACACATTGGTGCTATTGGTTCGTTGATATGCATTGCGGATTATTATTTATACGTGGTTTTGCGCTATTTAGAATTTGTATTTTATCAATGGAATTGATATGATATGTCTGATGCGCCACTCTGGGTTCAGAGGCGCGAATAGTATGATGTGTGGAAGATTGGAGTTTATCCTTTTGGATTATTGATTGCGGTTGTGCTTGGAGTTGCTCGCGATGACAGAAAGAAGTAACAGTGAGAAAGCGGGTTAGAGGCATTAAGTGCGCTCAACCCTGAGACCCTAAAAGCTTTGATTGGTCAAGGGTATGAGTACATCATCTTCTGTGGAGCAACCTAAACTCGATCTTCCATCTATCGACTTGAAACTCAATGGTCATGCAACCTACTGTAACTAGGCTCTACGGGTTGAGAGGGCCTTAGAGAGTAAGGAATTGCGAGGCTTTGTAGAATAGAAGGAATGTAGTGATGCTACGAACACTTCTAAATGGAAGGCCACACAGGCCACTTTATGGGTGTGGTTACTGACTTCAATGACTCCTGAGATCTCCTCCTCAGTGGAGAATTTCAAGGTTGTCAAAGATATGTGGATACGATTAAAGGAATATTATTATGGCATGGAGAATTAATTGAGAAAGTTTCAAATTCGATTACAAATAGATGTCAAGACACAGAGAGGCAAACCTATGCAGGAGTACACTATTTTTCTGCGACGACTATGGGCATCTCTGGAACACTTTCAACCCCTAGCAGGCTATTCTACTGACTGTCCCAGTCGAAAGGTTTGGGAAGAAGAGAAAACAATAAAATTTTTAAAGGACGTGATCATACACGACGATCGATCTTGCTGGGTCAATAGACTATTCCCCCTCTGAGTGATGCCATTGTTGCGATGTTACAGGAGGAGACCCGATTTCATCTATACGAGACTGAGCCCATCGTAGGATCGGGGGCTAAAGCTTTAGTGACTACCGGTCGTCCACTGAGTGAGACTCGCAATTGTTATCAATGTGGTGAGCCTGGACACTTGATGGGGGCTTGTCCCCAGACGATGAGAGATTTTGGATGGAAGGGACGTGGTAAAGGCGGCCGTGGTAGAGGAGGTCGGAGTGGTGGAGTGAGGAATGGAGGACGTGGGAGGCATCATACCCACCTGGCTATGGAGACTGAGGAGGATGAGCTCAGAGGAGCAGACGACTGTCCATCCACCCTACTAGATGCGTCAGGTAATGTTTCTCATGTCGCTTACACTCAGATATACAAGGTACGTCCGATTCCCTTGCACTTGCATCATTTCCCACTGATGGCTCCTTATATTGGATTTGTGACTCTGGAGCATCCACACACGTGACAGGTTCTTCTAAGGAATTCAGCACTTATACTTCCTTAGAAGTCCTGTCTAGTGTTAAGACTGCTGATGGTACTGATTGGCAAGGGTACAGTGCGATGCACTGACACTCTGACGCTATCCAAAGTTTTTCATGCTCCTTCCTTCCCAGTTAACCTTCTCTCCATCAGTGCTATTATTCTTCACTTAAATTGTCGTGTTGTTTTTTATGTTCCACAAGTGATCTTTCGGGAGAAAGGGTCTGACCAAGTTCTTGGGACTGGTAGATGGCGTGATGGACTATGGTACTTGGATAGAAAGGGCATGGACTCTGCTCTTTCATCGATGACAGAGAAATCTGAGAGGGAGAAAGGATCGTGACAAATCTGTTGCTTCACCATAGACGCTTAGGTCACCCCTCTTTCTCCCTTATGAGTCGTTTGTATCATCTTTCCTCTGCAAAGATTAATAAGGACATGCTAGTATGTGATACTTGCGAGCTTGGTAAGCATACCAGAAGTACTTATATTAGCTCTGGTCATAGAAATTCTCAATTGTTTGATTTAATACATTCTGATGTTTGGAGGCCTTGCCCTATTTCGACAATTATAGGATTCCATTATTTCATGACTTTTATTTACTGTTGCACTCGAGTTACTTGGTTATATATGATGAAAAATAAGAATGAGAATCTTGCAGGCTTTAAGGATTTTCACAGAGAGATTCAAACTCAGTTTGGTGCAGTTGTGAAGGCTTTGTGGTCTAACAATGGCATAGAATATACAAATCAATCATTCGCAAATTACCTGGCATCACATGGGATTAGACATCAAACTACATGTCCCTACACACCACAACAGAATGGGGTGGCAGAGAGGAAAAATCGTCACCCTTTTGACATTGCGATGAGCATGATGAAATCCATGAATGTCCCAAAATATTTATGGGGACAAGCAGTTATGACAGGAACTTATTTAATAAATCGGGTACCCTCTCAAATACTGAAGTGGAAATCTTCATTTCAGGTACAGACTAGTACCAGAGGAGATGTGTTGGAGTTGCGGACATTCGGTTGTGTATTCTTTGTGAAAGATAAGCGACATGGAGTCAGTAAGTTGGATCCACTAGCGGTTAACTGTGTCTTTGTGGGTTACTCGATTGATCAAAAAGGTTATGTTTGCTGGAGTCTGGTCGAGCGATGATCATTTGTAAGTATGGATGTTACATTTAGAGAGTTTGAGCCTTATTTCACACAAGGGGAAATCCCCCCATTCGAGGACTCGCCTCAGTATGGGCGAGAAGGGGAGATGGGGAGTATATGGCGTGAGGGGGAGAGTGACATGAGAGGTGAGCCACAGACAGTGACTGTAGGGGCAATTTTCTTGCCCTTACCCTGATCAAGAAATAGATGGTGGAGAGGAGATGAGTTTGAGTGATATTGATACTTCGGAGTTGCACTGCAGGTATCACAGGAGAGGAGATAATACTGAGGTGCGAACACTTATCCCATGTCCCGATGCTCGGTCGACCCTGACTCCGAAGACACCTGTACCATCCATTACAGATCACTCAATACCCACAGGTGATATTATTCCTTTCCACCCTTCTCCTTCTCCCTTACCGTTTAGGCGAACTACCCGTGTCAATGCGGGGATTCCACCTGAGCGGTATGGATTTCCTCATGATATTGCTCATCATATATCTTACTCTCACATAGTACCCAGCCACAGAGCCTTTATTGCTTCTTTGGATAGTGTCTTTGTGCCCAAGTGTTGGCATGTTGCAAAGGAGGATCCAAAGTGGAAAGCTGCTATGATAGAAGAATTGGAAGCCCTTGTGAAGAATGGTACCTGGGAGCTTGTACCACTGCCGCCCGAGAAGAAAACCGTAGGATGCAAATGAGTCTTCACTGTAAAGCAAAATCCTGAAGGAAAAGTGGAGAGGTACAAGGCGCGACTAGTGGCCAAGGGGTACAGTCAGACGTATGGCATTGATTACGATGAGACCTTTGCACCAGTTGTCAAAATGAGTACAGTCAAGACTTTAGTCTCCATAGCAGCAAACAAAGGATGAAGCCTACATCAACTCAATGTGAAAACTGCATTTCTTCATGATGATTTACTTGAGGAAGTGTACATGGAAATCCGTCTAGGATTTAGCACTGATCAAACAAAGGGTAAAGTTTGCAGGCTTAAAAAAATCCTTATATGGTCTCAAACAATCCCCTAGAGCTTGGTTTGACAGATCCAGGAAGGCTATGGTGGGCATAGGTTATCAACAGACCAATGCCGATCATACTGTTTTTCTAAGATATAGTGGAAATCATATCATGATGTTGGATATTTACGTGGATGATATGATCATTACAGGGAATGATGAGATGGCAGAGCTGAAGGTAAGACTGGGCAAAGAATTCGAGGTGAAAGACTTGGGGAGAGATGAGATACTTCCTTGGGATTGAAGTATCTCGGGGACCAGAGGGGATAGTGCTATCCCAAAGAAAGTATGTCCTGGATCTACTCACGGAAACATGCATGCTTGGTTGCAAGCCTGCTAGGGTACCTATCGAGCAGAAAGTAAACCAACGTGTTGATGCTGGTGAGCCTGTAGATAGAGAAAGATATCAAAGATTGGTTAGACGACTGATATACCTGAGCCATACCAGACCTGATATCTCATTTGCTTAGTGTGGTGAGTAAATATATGCATGATCCGAGAAAGGGTCACATGGATGCGGTGTACCTGATTCTACGATACTTGAAGAATTCACCGGGAAAAGGATTTTTTTTTTCAGGAAAAATGGGCATATGGACATTGAGGGATATTGTGATTCAGATTGGGCTAGCTGTGTTGATGACAAAAAATCCACATCTGGATATTGCATATTTGTGGGAGGCAATTTAGTCTCCTGGATGAGTAAGAAACAGTCAGTCGTTGCCCGTTTTACTGCTGAAGCAGAATACAGAGCCATGGCCCTGTGTGTTGCTGAGATGATGTGGTTAAGGTCTTTGTTAAAAGAGTTGAAAATGGATGAAGAAGCACAGATACAGTTGTGGTGCGATAACAAATCAGCTATCAGTATTGCCAATAACCCTGTCCAACATGACAGAACCAAGCATGTCGAGATTGACAGGTTCTTCATCAAAGAAAAGCTGACCAGTGAACTTCTGGAGCTATGACATGTGGCTACTAAGGATCAGACTGCTGATTGTCTCGCCAAGGGCCTTAGTGCGTTAGATTTGGATAGACTTTGTAACAAGATGGACTTGATCGATATATTTTGCTCATCTTGAGGGAGAGTGTTGAATAAACATGTAGAGTAGGTATACCAAAACCCTCACCTAACTCTAACACCTACCTACTCCAAATCTCTCCTATCTATATATGTATCCATCGTGAGTGTTGAATGTGTAAGCAAGAAGAGCAAGATTTGTATACAAAAACTTGAATTCAAGAGTTTCAACTGGTTGCCACATTTATGACCTTCTTGGATTGTCCCCAACAAGGAGGCCTAAATAGTTAAACGGCAGGCTTCTTGTTGTGCATTGTAGTATATCTACAGCACTAACCATGAGATCTGAGGAGAGATTCAGACCCATAGTGTTTAGACTTCAAATAATTTCAGGCCACTTGTAATCTTAAAGCATCTTAGGATTTGTTTAACACATCTGAGATTTTATATTCTACCTTCACCTATCAGTAGAGTATCGTCAGCAAATTGTAGACTAAATACTCTACAGTTTCCAACTCTATAAGACTGATAAAGATTCAATATTTGAGCCTTCTCCATCAGTAGGTTTAAACCTTCGGCTGCAATCAAGAATAGAAATGGAGAGAGCAGGTCCCCCTATCTCAACCCCCTTCGTAATTTGTGTTATCTTGTAGGGCTCCCATTAGCTAGGATTGAAGCAGTAGCTGTATTGACACATTCCTTTATCCAATTAGTCCACTTTGTTGGAAAACCCTTCCCTTGCATTAGTTCAAAAAGATGGGGCCATTCTATGGTATCAAAAGCTTTTTGGAAGTCAATCTTTAAGAGAAAGCATGACTGCCCACTCCTCTTTGCATGATCCAATACCTCATTTGCAACTAGAACTCCTTCCCCTATATTCCTCCCTTTTATAAAGGCAGATTGCTTAGAGGTGATAAGTTTTGGGATCACTTTTTTCAGTTGATTTGCCAAGATCTTAGACAATCTTATAAGCACTATTGACCATTGAGATTGGTCCATAGTCTTCCATTCTCATGGCAGGTGTGATTTTTGAAGAGAGGGAGATAAATGTTGAATTTATTCCCCTTGCTAACTTCCCATACCAATAGAATTCTTCAATGAATGTTGTGTACGCCTCCCCAAATCTTCCAATACTTCCTGACAAAATTGAAGTTGGGGCTTCTAGATCCTTCGCAGTCCCAGATAATGGTATTATAAGGTCAGCCTTATCTGCTTCAGAGAGAGTCTTAAGAGGTTGGAATATTGAGATGTATTCTCTATTAAGTGGAGGCTGTATAATGCATTTGGAACTGATTTATGATCCCCTCATTCACCTGGTGGACATCCTCAATCTAGACCCCATCTATCAATAATCCAGAATTGCCTGAGTGTCTTCTATTTTGTGTTACACGTGCATGGAAGAAAGATGTATTGACATCACCCTCTTTTAGCCACCTTTGCCTTGATTCTTGAACAGCCAGCGAGGCTTCCTGTTTCTGAATAATCTGAAGATCATCCCATAAATTTCTCCTTTCAACCACCTCTAATTAGCTGGGATATTCTGGAGTCCAGCTGCTGTAGCTGTCTCCTAAGATTTTCCAGCTTATGATCAATGTATTCGAATATCTCTTTGTTCCAGGTTTTTAGTTTATCTTTCAACTGTTCGAGTTTTTTTAACAAATTGAAAGCCTTTTGGCCAGTAAACTGAGTATTCCAAGAGTCCTGTATTAGCTGATGTAAGTCATTAGAAACAGGCCACGCATCAACAACTCCAAAGGGCCTCAATTTGTTGACGTATATGATAATCAGAGAGGTGTATGATCAAATACATCTCTCTCTTGGGATATTAGGGTCTGGTTTGGCCAAGTGAGGGTCCATGCTTCAGATATAAATACCCTGTTTAGCCTGCTTGCAGCTGTGTTGCCAGGACAAAACCAAGTGAACTCCCCATTTGATAGAGGGAATTTGAAGATAATGTAGAGTTCCAATCTCAGTTCCAATTTTTGCTGCCAATTGCAATAGCTACCCAGATGAGATGCAATAGAAAGAGGGAACAGGAGTATAAACGTATCTCAACATCTAAAGCAACTGAAGCCCAAAAATCTCATAGCATCAACTGGTTATAACTGCTTATACGAACAAATTTCATGTAAAGGGCAAGCGTCCTTTGTTTTTCTTCTAGGGAAGTAACCCAATGAGATTCAATTGAAATAACATTGAAAAGAATATGAACGTACTACGCTGCAGCTCTTTTCTGCAACAAGGAGTTTTCGGGGTTTTCTCCATCAATTTCTGAATGTGGGGGGAAGTCATATGGGAGGTCTGAGATGCGGGCTTTATCAAAAATTTCTTGAAGTTCATGGAAGACAACTGCATTTCCTTCAGGTGTCAAGTGCAGGCCATCACTGCCAACAGAGAGGAGTTCATACAGGTATGAATTTGACTACCAATCATAATTTAAAAAGCAGTTAAAATATCCTACTAAAGATCTTAGATTGACTAACATTAGGAATTTCTTCTGCCAACCCCCAGATTCCTGTATTTTAGACCACAGATTGATCGAAGGAAGACCGAGTTCTTTTGATAGAGTAACACATTGCTCAGCATAAGTTCCAGTCACTTCATTTGTCCTATCAGGAAACTCTGA
>JAOWBN010187423.1:0-16166 GCA_028565015.1 Pinguicula moranensis | reverse complement strand
TGACTTGGATCAATCATCAAAATGCTGCTTGGTTTGGTCATATGTTGTTTTGTTTTGGACTTTGGACTTTACTTCTTAAAATTTGATTTATTTGTATGTTTGTGGTTAAAGTTAAACTTTTGGCAAAACATTTGGATATTTTGGTTAGGCTATTTTACAGAATGTTGGTTGAATATGTTATTTTCATATGTTTGTTGAAATAGAGAGTTGTTGAGAAGGTTGTAAACAGGTTCAAACAGGCCAAACAGGCCAAACGGGCACATGGGTCACACAGGTCACACGGGTCACATGGGTCAAATGGGGCCAACCCGTCCGCCCCGTTTTGTAGCGGTTTGAGCTGTCCGCCCTGTTTTGAAAATAGGGCAATCCCGCCCTGCCTGTTTTTTGGAAACAGGCGGCCCGGGCTCAACATTCTGCCCTGTTGACTCGTGACGGGCGGGGTGGACCACTACCCGGTAGTAGAGTCTTGCTGATAATGTATTGTGAATTATTTGTGTAAGCGAAAATAAATAAAGATCAAATAAACAAACAATCTCAAAATTCTCAGAAGAATTTCTCGTCTTTTCTTTTCTTCCTTCTCTCTTTTTTCTCTTCCTTTTCCTATCTCCCCTTACACGTTTCTTTCTCTTTCACTTTTTTTCTATCTCATCTTTGCCATATGTTCTATTTATAGAACACATATTCATATTACGTCATGCATTCATATTGCATGTGGCTCTCACATTTCGCATCCATATTGCATGTGGCTTTCACATCATGCATTCATAACAAATCTAATAGTTCTAGGCATATATAGGAAGAGATATACTCTATGGCCTTAAATTCGTCCATAATGGTTGGGGTAGATTCAACCGACAATAAATTCGTCCATAATGGTTGGGGTAGAGTTGGAGGGCCTTGCCCCAGCGGTAGACACCCACACCTCAGGGCTTGCCTAGAGGTTGGGTGTTCAAAACCCGTTGGACGCATGTCACGCCTCTGACACCTCTGGATTAGTCGGGCATACTCTGTCCGGATACCTAAGTAGGTAGCCGAATTTGGTTTCACTTACCCAAAAAAAATGGTTGGGGTAGATCCAACCTTGAAAACAACCATTGTCCTTCAAATTGCCCATAATAAATGCTTCATGAATAGGAAAAACGGAATTGTCATCTTCTAGACTCTTCTTTCTTTGTAAAACATAAATTAGATGAATCATTTAGTGAAACTTTTTTTTTGGTAAGCCAAGTATTTAGTGAAGTTGTTGTAACTCAATACATCAAATGACACAATTTATATTGGGTCGCAACGGAAATGGACTCTTTGTATGATTATAAGGGTAAGGCCGCGTACATCTGACCCCCAGACACCAACTTAGTTGGTAATATACTGGGTACGTTGTGAGTTGTGAGAGAATTTCTTTAAGGATTAGCCACATGTTAAACATCCTCAAGATCAATTCTTTGCATGGGTTGGAACCTTCTCCAAAACTTGTAACCACATCATAGTCTCTGCCCAAGATTGTATCAACAAGGCTTCGTTGGTCCTGAGCTTAGGTGAAAAGGCATGACTGGAGCCAACAAGAAAAAGTCATCACAAACTTTTGCTCACCAAACGTGAGGGCGAGATCAACTTTTTGTGCTGGGGGCAAGTTCTTCCATGACCGGCTAGATGCTGAGAGAGATGCAAAGGAGATACCACATACCTTCCAATTACGACTTGGTGGTACCATCCCTAGAGGATAGAGTAACCTGCAGCCCTAGCGGGTGTTTTGCCATGTTTGAGGCACAATTTCTCAAAAGGGATTCAATTACATCTCCTCATTCTCATCCAAAGTTTTTTTCACCTCTGTCGCATTGCTTTGTTCCACTTTACACCAAGCGCTTGTAACCATATGGTTGCTTTCTTAGTGATTTGCCGAATCCTGGCCAGGGAGCCCGACATCTAGTTCATCTTCACTTTTTTTCTCGATTGCCTTCGTTCCTCTTTCCTCTGAAGGGCTCCTAGTGAATCTCTACCATTGTGGCATGGGCAGTGTAAAGTATTTTCCACTTCTTCCTGATGGTTGAGAATCGGATTTCTTTTCTGTTTGCCCTTTGTCTGAGCTTCAAATCGAACCTTTGCGCAACTCTTAGGACTTGGACTTGGTGCCTTATGAGCCATATATTGAACAACATAATTTTAAATTATTCATTGAATAGAATTTACATTTTCCTGATTTATATTATGTATTGGATATCAAATCAAACATAAATGGAATTCCATGATTGCAATTGATGTATCTTGATTGTCTAGCAAGAGGTCTCTAGTAGGAGAATTGAAGTTCAATATTTTCAATCTAAAACTAAGTCTCTGGTCGTACATATTAAATTTTGAAAAGATCTGAGTTGGGATCTCAAGACTTTCTATGATTATTGGAGTTGTCTAGAAATACTTGTGAAGGAAGTGGTTGATCCAGGCCGTTGGTGTAGCATCGCCTAGATGGATACTCCTGTATGTGGAAAAACATTTCTACATAAGACTAATCGACATGTGAAAATGAGATCTTTAATCTCCGTTAGCCAAAGAAACTCATATCATATAACAAAGCTGATCATGTATAAGTCATCAGAATCTTGAGTACCCGATAAACTCTGGTCTATGACGTTTTGTACTCAGAATTGTTCGATAAGATCTCGCTGTGATTACACAGGTATAATCCCATGCATATTGGGAGATAGATGATGTATATAACTGGAAATACTTGGCACAAGATAGAATTGATATCTCGTTTTGTCCCATAGGGGTGAGTGTTGAATCATGGTTCCCATGAGGGATTTATATAGTACTTGAACGAGAGCGCATGCAATGCGTAGGATTAATTTGTTCATTATAGAATAAACGACAATCATTGTGCAATATACATTTAAGTGAACTAACGGGCATTGGAACTACACTTGTTTTTAAACCTTGAGTGAAGGATAACATATACATAGGCGGAGGGAGCAGACAAATGAGCAAAGAGAATAGGGAGTTAGCTCTAGAGCACTCCCAACATAGGCGCATCAGATGATGAGGGTGTCCATAATGCATAGGCCAACTAAGGGTAGGGAATAAGAATTTCAAAATGCGTGCCACAATTGGACATCGCATAAACAAATACTTCAAGGAATACTTTGCGCCAGAAGAACATAAAAAATATATGGATGCTAAGGGAATACCTGACCATTGTATGTGATAGCCAGTAGGAACTATGTATGCCATATTTGCCAATAAAATACTCAGTCCTTGGTTAAATGGCCAGATACCAAGCCACCTTGAAGGGGAAGAGTAAAGATTGAGCATGGTGGAGAAGATTTCATACTGACTTCGTATTGAACTTGCCATGTGGGTTAGACATCCAAAGTTGAATATAGTAGGATTCTGTAAAGCGAATGCCTCTGGAAGATAGCTCATACAGGATTTGCTGTCGGGGGATGAGAGGTGGCAGATGCACTGATGATTGGAAAATATCAATCGACTATAAAAGGGTAAGGTGATCATCCAACCCATAAATTCCAAGTTCCTCGTCCTTGACCAATCATCATACCATAAGGAGACTTGTCGAATTGATAACAAAACTGAATTGTTAGATATCAGCCTGAAGTCTAAAGAGATGGATTGCCAGAGGGATGAAGATGACAGTGGGTCACAAAAGGAAGAGAGATAGGTGCCCCTTGACAATATTTAGGCTGAACAAACTGGGACTAGAGGGAATCGTTGCAGACAACTTTCCATGTGAGCTTGGTGTGCAAAGAATGAGCAACATCAAAAAACAAATTCTAAAACCCAATCCCCATTCCACTTTTGGGGTACAGATGGTCACCCATGAACGACAGACACACCATTTTCCAAACTCTGAGTCACTCCAAAAGAATCCAACAAATAGGTTGTAGAGATTATCGATGACCACTTAGGGAAGATTGAGCAAATAAAATATATGTATAAGCTAAGAACTCAGAACTGACTGAATAAGCGTCATGCGCACTCCCCCAAAGAGAGCAACTTCTCTTTTGAGCCGACTAATTTTTGCAAACCTTGTCAAATAGGGAAGAGAATAGGGCATTGGCCGTTTTCCCTTGGAAGATAATGAAATGCGCCTCTATGGAACCCTATAAGAGAGTGTGTATTTGTCGCCCATTCCATAGGAAAACTATCATGAACCTAAAAATGGCTTTTTGCTTAATTAATTTATTGTCTAGAGATAGCCTCGTAAGCAGGAACGAAAACCATTAACTTAGTTTGATTGGGAAAGCTCTCATTCATGAAGATCAAAATATCATATGGATGAAGAAGATGGGATATGATGGGGCAATCACGAGGAAGAGAAAAATATAAGATATGACAAGAGGACAACAAATGTGCTAATATATGACTGAACAGTTCCTCACTAAGGATAAACAACAAAGAAGGTAGTGTATGACCTTGTCATAAACCTCATGGGGAATGAAGGAAACCATCATGTACCCTACTAAGAAAAATTTAGAATCGAGGCAACTCTACCAAGTGGGCTTAGGAATCCAAGAATCACAAAATCCAAATAGGCGAAGAACATTTTGAAGGTCGGACTAACGTACCAGATCAAAGACTTTGTGCATGCCCAAGACATATGTTCCTTCTAAAACTTTTTTATAATTAGAGAAAATTTTAAGATGAAATATATATAAAAATGTAGAACAATAATATGAGAGATAATAGTTTTTTTTATAAGCCAAATTCCATATATATCAAAATATTTACAAGGAAGAGAAATGCAAAAAAGCAAAAAATGAAAAAGTAACAGAATACATCTTCTAGACTAGCTCTCTGTGAGCAATGGACCTCACAGTGAAAAATCAACTTTTGCTACTTCGGTCATGAACTATAAATTCCTGTCCTTCCATCTTATCCTCTAGTGTAGCTAAGGGTGAACGGTTACATGTCTCCCCTAACATTATGAATGCACAAGCATATCCGCATTCAGTTAATCGCCATCCCCGCTTTTCATCAAACAGATTATCATGACTATTAACTTATCGGTATCCTTTTTTTTATAACAGTACATAGTTTCTTTCTGTTTGAAGAACTACCCTTGTAATGAATAAAGGATAAATTTGGTTAGACAGAAAATTTATGGTCACTTCCAAGGTAAGAACCATACTCATTAACCCATTAAGCCATCTCTCCTAGTATATTGCTAGTTCCAATATGTATCAATATGTAATCCTGTCCACTAAACTGGGAGTAATGCTTGAATCCCGGGATCAAAGTATCTTGATCTTTATATAACGTCTGCACAACTATTTTATCTGCCACAAAGTCAGTTCATCTTTGAGATGCAACTATCCACATCAAAAGCTGTTGGTATGTACTTCGATCACTAAAGTTATCTGATCCAGAATTCTGTTCCGTACTTCCCTTACTTGTTTTACCACAAATAACCAAACCTGGGATGTGTGCAGCTGCCACAGTTTAATCTGGAATTAGATGACCCAAATTCATGTACTCTTTTGCCCTGATTCCAATTTTTGTGCTGGCAGCTACTTCAACTCACAGAATATCGCCAGTTGAATATTTACTAGGCCAAACTCCTGGGCAATATTCTCGCACTATGTCCCCTTCCTTGAAGCAGGCGCACCAAACTGCTGGGTGAGACGGCTAGATGAAAAACGCCGAGAGATGTTTTGCAGCTTTCAAGTGAAGGGGCTGATGTCGATGCTGGTGTCTTCTCTTGTCTTTTGGTCATGCCAAGATGCCAAGATGCCAAGATATGGGTGATACGTATTAGCTATTGCACAGTCCCTCTCTTACGTACATAAACTCTGGCTCTCTTTTTATGTTGTTGCTGGCCAGACGTATATCTACTTTCCAAGGGGGAAAATCCAGACGAGAGATAATAGTTTATGGAATAAAAGAAGAACAAAAACTTGTATTCAACATTCACCTTCAATACAAATAATAATAAAATCTATATATTTTCGAGGTCTGTGAAGCACAATGTTTCCTTAAAATAGACTCCATGGGTGCTTGAGAATGTGAGCATTTGCGCACCACTTCGATGAACTTGAATTTTGCCTTCATTCTATCAGCGTTACACCAACACAACAAGGAACAAAAGAAGAAGAGAACTTCCAAAACACTCCCTAAACTTCATGTAGAAAATTGTGTATACCTCAAACACGAGAAGGAGTCGTATATATATGATAATAAGACGAGAAATGTTTTATTTCATTAAATAAGTCAAACTTGTTGGAAACGTATGTAAATGTTTATTTTATTCAAAGCTCCACCAATCCTATGATTTTGCACCCATTCCTTGACATTTAGATGCTCCAATCTGCTACCAAGTTAACAGGAGCGGAGCTAGGAAATAAAGTGTGTGTGGAGGGGGGTTGTAATTTTTTTTTGAGTTTGAGCAAAGTGGGTTGGGTCGGGTCGGGTTGGATCTGGTCAGATAGGTTTAAACTGCAAGAAAATTTAGAAAAATATTTCACTTTCAATTTAAGAAATATAATCACTTTAACTAGAATCTCAAAAACAATTATATTAAAAAAATAAAAATGATTTAAAATTGCCCTAGAAAAATATGAAAACAATATCTATTAGAATTAATAAATCACGATCAAGGTTTTATAATGTAGTGGTTAGTCTTCTGTACTTTCAATCCAATAACTTGGGTTCAAATCTTGGAGGACCTCAATTTTATTTTTTTTGGTTTCTAAAAAATAGAATTCATAAAACACTAAGCGAAATCGAACATGTGGCTTCTAAGTTAAAATTCTTGCACTCTATCGACTAATCTAAATAAACATTATACATTAAAACTTATCAAAAAAAATTTTATACATAAAAGCTAAACAAAAGTCTTTACACTTATAAAGTGGTGAAACTTTTATGTGTAATCGGTGTGGAAAAAATGCTCCATTTGTCCCACACGGACTACACGAAAATATTTTCCTACTTCATACCTATTACCCCGATTCACTTCCTCATTCATCCCAAATTCTATTTCTGATCTTTTTAGGTAGGAAAATATTTTGGTTTAGTAAAAAGTTTATAAACTAAAATATTTGTATATAAAAAAAATTCTTTCTTTTTTTAAGATACCTTTATTTTTGTATCATTAAAATTTATTTATTATTTATTTTTAATAAATTTTTTATCAATAACTTCGCTATCAGTACTACCGCTATAGTTATGGTGGCAGTGATAGCGGATGGTGGCGGTTATTGTAGCAGTAGCGATGGCTGGTGCTAACAAATGGTGGCGTTCTGTTAGCCCCACTACAAATACACCCCAAAAAAATATTTATTCCATGTTTAACCTTATCAAAAGATTAAGTGGAACCCATTAGACATGATTTTAAAAAATGGTTGCAAACATGTTTAATAACAACCTAGCTCAATACATGGTTATAGATTTATTCGCTCAATACATGCATAGGTAGGTTTCAACCCGTGAACCTTGTTTTGTAAAATTATATCAACTTATTGGTTGATTTGTAAATACAGTGTCATTGAACTATTATGTCATTTGTATGAACGAATAATAGAAATCATACAAGTATCATGCTAACACTATTTTGGCCCTGAACATAGACTTGGTTCTGCATGAGTATTTAAATGAATTGAACTCCTATAATTCTCTTTCAAAGTGATCCTTGTTCTCTCTTACATAGTTTATCTCATAATTAAGTGTAACCCGCATTACTCAGCTTAGATTTCTGATACATAAGGAACATTAAAACAAATAACCTTAACCTTTATCCAACGAGTGTCAATGTTCATCATAGGAAGGGTTTAACCCCAGAGTGAAACGTCAAAAGTCTTTACACTTATGTTGTCCCTTGAACCTATATCTTAGGATTTCTAGTCAATTGGGTTTGATTTCCATTGTATCTACATTACAGAAAATAATAATCAAACTCGTACTTTATTAAGCATAACCTCTTGGGGTATATATAGTATTATAACTCAAAATCTAACTGAATCTAGAATTATAAATCATATGGAATTCTACTCAACTCTAACTCCATCAGATAACTACTAAATAACCTACTAATTATTAAATACCAACACTCCCCTTCAAGATGAGCTCCACTAAGCTCATCTTGACACATAATTCAACAGTCAATGGCCTCTTATCAGTCAACGGTGGCCCATCTCATTCCTTCCTCTACTGTGGCACCGACACACGACTCTTCCACACTCTCGTTGACACACAATTCTTTCACACTCTCTCCAACACACAGTTCTTCCACACTCTCGCCGACATACAACTTTTTCCACTCTCGCTGACACACGACTCTTCCCACTCTCGTCTACACACGGCTAATCACCACTCTCACTAACACATATCTAATCACCACCCTTGCCAACACACGGCTAATCACCACTATCGCAAACACTCTCGACTCCCCCTAAGACGGAGTCTCACTCTCATCACTACTTAGTCGCATTGGTGCTCCGAGCTTGATACTAGACACTCCTCTTCCCACTTTGTCCAACTCAGGCATAGATCTCCATCTTGCTGTATGATCTTGCCCAGGAATATGTCTTCGTCTTGCTGGCACCTCCAGCTCAGTCATACACCTCCATCTTGCAGGCTTCTTCAGCCAGTCATCGATTTCCATCTTGTTGGATCTTGGCTAAGTGCTTGACACCTCTCACTGGTCCAATGATGAAAGACGTCAACTGTGACCATAACTCCAACCAGCAGCAATCAAACGCTGGAAGAGTACAACACCTCTACCCCATGATCGCACGACAGCAGTCCAACACTGTGCCATTAAAAACACCTCCAGGACTCGAACCCAAGAATACCTCTGAGACAGCACGACAGCAGTATAACACCATACAGTCAATAACACCTCCAAGATGGCACGATAATAGTTCAACATCGTGCAATCGATAACACCTCAAAGATATAATTGCACGGAAGCAGTACCACATCGTGCAATCGATAACGGCTTCAACCATCGAAACCAAAATCAAAAGCAACACTTCCACATTAATCCTAAAATAACGCCTAATTGGATATCCAAGTTTAGGCAATCAACATCGAGCAACACCACAAGCAAAAATCACCAATCCACAGAAACTATCCTTCTTATCCACCAAATAAAATATCCGTCAAACGACACCAAATCAACAAAATTGAGTTGACAGATGCGACGGGGTAACCAAACAGAGAATTCTATTTTTTTGGGCAGTGCGTGGCGGTAGGTGGGCGGAAGTGCGTATAGGAGTGGATAAATATCGGCGAGACGATCCCGACCGTGGTGGTCGCAGGGGATGGAGATGGTGTATGCACCAGGAATTGGCCAAAAATTGCTGCGGGTGGCAAATTCCAACGATGGTGCATGAGCGTGCATGTAGCGGCGTACGGCAGTGGGTCTTTGCTGTCTGGCCATTGCGGATGCCGGTAAGGATGGCTGGCTAGTCCATACGCCTAAATACGGCACCACGGCAACTGTGAGCTCGTGGGCAACAGTTTTTTGGCCGAGCCACCGGATCCGACCATTTTTGACGCAGAATAGAGGGTTCCGACGATGTGGCGCGACAGTCATGGCGGATTCCGGCGAGTTGGTAGCTAGGCTTTAGGATGCAAAAGAATTAGTTTTTTTTCTAGGATTTTTGTTCGAACCTGGCTCTGATATTATGCAGAAAATAATAATCAAACTCGTATTTATTAAGTATAGCCCCTTGGGGTATGTATAGTATTATAACTCAAAACCTAACTGGATATAGAATTCCAAATCCTATAGAATTCTACTCAACTCTAACTCTATCAGATAACTACTAAATAACCTACTAATTACCAAATACCAACAAACCTCGTTCTACAACAAACTTAAATCCCATTTATCCAATGCCTTTTCAACTTTATCTCTATTTAATCGTTTAGTTTGCAGATCTGCAATGTTAACCTTTGACTTGACATAGCCAATAGTGATAACTCTACTAGAGACCAATTTTCTATTGGAGTTGTACCAATGACGTGTCTTGACTTGCCATTATATAAAATATTTTATGCTCTACCAATCGTGGATTGGTTAAAACAATGTATATACGTATTGCAGACAAAGGTTTAGGTCAATTTGTAATAGAATCCAACAGGTTCCATAGTCATTCTATCTCTTTACTACATTTATCCAAGGCTAAAAACCCAGATTCCATATTCGATCTAGTTATTTTGGTTTGTTTTGAGAATTTCCATGAAACACCTCATCTGATTGTGAATACATAACCACTAGTTGCTTAGAAATCTTGTATATCTAAGGTCCAACTTGCATCATTTATTCCTCTAAAATAACATGATCTCTCGTGTAATAACCCAAAATCATCGAGTATATCTCAAGTACCTCAGTCGTCTATTGTTTGCTTTCCACTGATCACATCCATTATTACTCTTGAATCTCTTCAATACAATATGTAATTTTTGGTCTTGTATAACTCATTAAGTACATAAGACTGTCCATTACTCTAACATATTCCACTTAATATATTCTTTATTCTTGGAGAAACACTGACCTATATCAGTTGGAGTTCTAGAAAAATTAGAATCATCTTTATTGAATTTATTAAGAATCTTGTAAATATAATGTGACTAGCTTAATATGATGCCATTTGGTGACTTTATATTTTTAATCCCTAAATTTACATCCACAAAATTCATATCTTTCATATTAAACCTTGAGTTCAAGATGTCTGTTGATATTTTATCATTCGATCATTCTACCACAATTAATTTGTAATCTACAAATAAACATATGATTATATATCTGTGTTCTATAATTTACGTGGACATACTTGTCGCTCTTATTGATTACATACCCTTTAGTCATCATAGCATGATCAAATTTTCATACCATTGTTTAGATATTTTTTTAAGTTCGTACAAAGACTTCACCAATTTGCAGACTGTCACATGTTGTCTAGGAGCTACATACCCCTTGGGTTGTTCCATGTATATTTCTTCCTCAAGATCTCTGTTAAGAAAAGTATTTTTTACACTCATTTGACAGTGGAGTTTGCACAATGCAGTGATTGCCAAAATTAATCTTATTGAATTTATTATCGACATAGAATAATGAGTATCAAAATAATCTTAGCCTTCTCGTTGCTTTTGTACTTTGATTACAAGTGTGACCCTATAATTGTCAATCGTTCTATTTTTTTAACTTTCGTGAAACCCACTTGCAATTTGCGATTTACACCCTGGATGGAGTTAAACTAATTCCTAAGTGCGATTATACAAGATGGAATAAATTTCCCTATTTATGGCTTCTTTGCATAAATGACCCTCTGTTAAGAGTATAACTTCCTTATAAGTCTGAGGTTCTCCCTCGATCCTGTATTTTTTTTGTCTCTGCCCAATTACTACGTCTAAGCTCTTCTTGAACTTCTTCAAGTTCTTTGCTGTCTTCTTGATTTTGACTAATGTCATCCAATATTTATTTTGTAGAACTTGGTTTAGATCTATTTGATTTGAAAGGAAATACATGTTCAAAGGACGAACTGTTTCTTAATTACATGATCATGTTCTTGTGAATATCAGGGTTTTAAGATTCATATACAAAAAAGTGATACGAACTACTATGATGTGCGTATCTAATTGCCTACCATTTTTGGACTTATTCTCATTTTCTTGGGTAAAGGTGAATTGACCTTAGCAAGTAGCCCCCCCCTTCAAGTATTTTTAGGAAGGTATTTTATATTTCCATAACTCGTAGGGCATCATTCAAACTTTCTTTCGGTGTATCTTATTTGAAAGGTAATTTCTTGACATTACAATTTTTCCCTTCATGTTCTATGGAAAACCAAAACTAATTAATATTGCGTTCATCATTTCTTTCAAAGTTTTTTTTTCTGGCATTTCGTTGAATCGCAAGGACTAGAGAGTTGTGATCTCGTGAATTATTACATGTTGAGCACAACGTGGTTCTACATATTCACTACCACAGTCGCTTCAAACTATCTTAATTTTCTTATTAAGTTGATTTTCTACTTCTTGCTTATAAAGAATATTTTTTTACAACTTTATCTTTCTTTTGTTATCAAATATACATAATAGTATTTTGTCTTGTCATCGATAAAAGTAATAAAATATTAGTTATCATCTCTTGTTTGAACAAACTTAAAATCACAAACATCATTATGAATTAATTAAAGGGGTTCTATTTTTCTTTCAACTTATTGAACGATGACCATCCTAATTTTGACTCAACACAAGTTTTACACTTGGGTTTTGAATCTATATTATACTTGAGTATGTGTTTAAGTTAAGATGTAAAGTATCATAATTAACATGCTCTAATCTACCATATCATATATTAGAAAAACAATAATGTAAATGGAAGAAGTGAAAGCATTCTCATTAACATTTTCAGAGAGTTTTATAACAACCATTAAATTTAGCTTCCACATGCTATCATTACACACATAATCCTTTCCCACAACAATACCTTGTTTAGACAAAAACAACTTTGTTGGACTCAAACACCATCTTGAATCCATGTAGGCCCAACAAGTTCCCGAAATCAGATTTTTTCTCAGGTCAATCACATACAACATGTTCTGCAGTTCAACCTCTTTTCCTAAAGTCATTTTTAGGTACAAAGTTCCATGCCTTTCAATCTCACAGGTAGCACAATTCCCTATGTTAGACCTTTTTCCCAGCTTTCATAGTCAAGTCAAAAAAGGCAAATTTGTGACTTATCGTTCTAGTGTGTAGATACCACGATCTGAGATTGATATTTGCAATGTTACCTTTAGAGACCACAATATAGAAGTTTATTTGTGATGCATCCCACAACATCAGCGCATTTTTGGCATCGTTCCAGTCTCTTTGCCTTTCATTTTTGGCATCCTACGGTCAGATGACATGTGCCCCCATTTTGTTAAAGTTACAACATTTACCAAGAAACTTTAGTTTCTTAGCAACTCCTCCTTTCGATCTCAGCTTAGACCCAAGCTTAGATTTCTTATTCTTGCATTTTTCATGTTCTACCATGCCTTCTTTAGCAACAATTCACATTGACAACATTGGAAGTCTTTCTGACATTGTCTTCTTCGATGCAAAGTCCAAAGATTAAATATTTCAATGGCATTTCATTTCTTTTGAGCTTCAAATAGTTTTTGAAGTTTATCCATGTAGTGGTTAACTTCTCAATGACTAAAGCAACTTGAAAAGATTTACTAATGATCATTGATTCAGCCAGCATTCAATGAATGATCAACTAAAGCTCTAGGACTTGAATTACAACAGTTTATGTATCCACCATCTTGAAATACAAGAACTTTTTGGCACCAACATCTTAAGTTTTATATTTTTGATTTAAAACATTCTATAATTCTTTGACTGACTTCTTTATACTAAACTATGTACAAGGCATCATATAAGGCACTCAAGATATAATTCTAACAAAGGAATTCTGAATGCTTACATGCATCGATGGTAGTTAAGGATTGTTTGTCTAACTCATCCTCTCTAAAAGTAGGAGGATACACTTTCAAGAATCTCACAACGTTAAGCATTGTGAGGTAGAATAATATCTTTTATTAAGACGTCTTACAGTTGGGCCTCGTTAATTTCTCAAAATTATCATATGACTCATTGAAACAAATGTCACCTGAGGAACCAACATAATCCTCATAATAGGTGGTACCTCGGGACCATTCTACTGATACGTTATCAAGAATAATTTGCAAGTGCACGAGTCGTGTAGTACTAATCAATGCATCCCCAAGGTCAATCTCACAAGGATCCATAGAAGTCTAAATTGTAGGTTGAGATTCCTAGTTGCTTCTCTATGTAAAATGAAAGCGACTAAACTTTGATATTTTTTTGGTTAGCTAAATTACTTCTAATCTTAACAGGTAGAGACTTAACTTAGTGACAATCAAGTTACACAAAACACACAAGAGAGAATATATGAGAACAAGTTTGGAGCCTAGTTCACTCACACAGTTGCATCTCGGTACTTATTACACTACAAAGGTTGGTTTTTTTGATAATTAGTTCATCCCCTAAGGCTATAGAGTTTCGTTAAGATGGTGGGTGGCTCTAAACTTACAATCTTTAGTTTGCTCCTCTTTAAATTTACTTCCTAAAGATTGAAACAGGATCTCGGCACTTCAAAACCATTCAAATCTAACCAAATTAATGGCAATGGACTTGAACACTCACTAATTTATCTCTCAAGGTTTGGGTTATGATGGCTCGTACCCTTTATTCTTTTTATTCGCTAGAACTTCCTAGAACAGTGATCAATAAATAATAAACAATTCAAGAGAAATGGATTCAAGAAATATAAGCAAAAAACTATCTTAAAACCTTTTAAATCCAAAATACTAATCAACAATTCATGTGAGCTACCTTAACTAGGACTCCATACAAAGGGTTTAGCTACTCATAGTCGAAGAAAAATAACAACAATCTCCAAGTACAAAACCCATAAGGAAAAGTAAAGAAAATGAGGGTATCTTCCTGATTAAAGGTGGAAAAGTGCTATCAATGAGTGAAGAGGTTGATCCCCAACTTTACTTTCTTGATTGGAGTCTTCAACTTCAAAGTGAGAATCTCCCAAAATTCTTCAAAACTCTTGTAAGGAAATCTCTCTCCAAAACCCTTGCCTCCCAAGTGTTTTTTGTTTGGTATGCCAAAATTCAATATGAAAAAATAAAGGTTTATGTACAAAAATGAGCAATAGTGAAGAAAAATAGAAACTACATAATGACATCACCGAAAGAAGGGATTACATCCATGGAGCTCTAACATCTTGCATACCTTTAGGCTACAACCAGCATCGGCATGGATACCGCATACTTAAAATAGCAGTCAAAATAACATTGATCCAAACTTATAAATTCCCAGATTGCCACAATTTTTTTTTTTTTTTATAACAGGATTCATAGTTAAGCTTTGCTCAGCTCAGCCTACATTTGATGAAATACAGGAGTCATTACTGTCAACATATGAATCATTAGAATTGGTACACAACTCAGCCTGCTCGCCTGCTTAGTTATGGGATTATTCCTTAACCCCATACTTGATTAATGTAAGCCAAACAGGATGAAAGGTACAACCTATCTGTCATGCTTGTTGTTGGCTCCTTCTCTCTGTAGTGATACTCCTAGTGTCCTGACTATCGAGTGATCAACCCCAAGTGTTATTGGAAGTTGGTACATAACTCATCCAGCATCCTCACTAACAGTGTGATCGTGTGTTCTCCTTCTTAAATTATATTCATTCCTCTTGCATTAGCTGGGTAGAGTAGAGAAGATTATTTGATTTTCCTGGTCATTGATTATAGTCAATCAACTTATTAATTCCTAGGCTTACTCTTGGCCAATTTGTGAGGAAACAGTCACCTGCCAGCCAATTTTGCAACTTACCATTTCTGCAGGTGAATAATTTGGTTCCTTTTGTCTTAGGTAAAGGCCATACGAGCCATAGGCTATACCATCCAGTCAATTAGGAAGTAGGGGAAAAGGTTTGTCTTTCTTGCAGCTCATATCCACTACCAGGTTGTCTGTTGAATGGAATGGATAATTTTCTAGATTTGTACTTCTGTTCCAGAGAAATGGGACTGGTTCGTAGTTTTCCATTTTGTCCATACCATATCCATGCATCTAGCTGTGTTAACCTATATTTACCTGTTATGAATAGCTATAGAGTTGGTGTAGGGGCATATGCAGTGTGTAGCATTGTTTGGTTGTCTTTATATAGCCACAAATTGATTTCTTTCCATATCTTTTTAGCAGTTACACATGTTTGGAACAAGTGCCCAGCCGTCTCTCTATCATTCTTGCATAGCGTGCATTGTATTTGCTAGTCCTCCGCGATCACCTTCCTAGCCTGCAGATTAGCCTTTGTAGGCAGGGCATTTTGTATTAGTTTCCTGGCCATTATACATATTTTCTTAGGTGCATACCTATTCTAGATTAGCTACATGTCCCTAGTTTCCTGTTCTGTGTAGGGTTGTTCCTCCACTGCAGAGACCATTTGCATTTCTGTCCACCATTGTGAAGCATATCTGATACCACGCCTTCTTCCTATCATTGTCCTCAGTTCAGGTAGTGTTTTTGTTCAGTTCAGTGAGGCCTCCAGCTGAGATCAATCCATTCTTCCTGTATTTAGATCTGATGACATCTTGTGCTAGACTTCTCTCTCCTTTGAGCAATCTA